>BFEA01000009.1:5277252-5289048 GCA_003427395.1 Chara braunii | reverse complement strand
GAGAGAGAGAGAGAGAGAGAGAGAGAGAGAGAGAGAGAGAGAGAGAGAGAGAGAGAGAGAGAGAGAGATGAGCAATACAAGTTTGGTTGTCACATACCTGTGAAGTGACCTGCGGAGTCCTACGAGGAGGAAGGAGAAGCGGCCATAGCCGCGGAGCATCACCACGGAGTAACGAAGGAGGGAAAGAGTGGACAGAGGGGGAGAGACCGAGGATGAGAGGGAAGCCATAGCTGAGAAGGAAGAAGAGATGAGCAAAAAAAAAAAAAAAAAAAAAAAAAAAAAGAGAAAGAAGAAGACAGCCGGGGTGAAAGGAAGACGAAGGTTGGTGAAGGGAAGGGAAGCCGGCAGCCATAGCTGACCAAACGGTTGACCGGAGGTGTTGACCGGCGTTGACCGGAGTTGACCAGGGGTTGACAGGGAGTTGACCGCAGCGTTGACCGACGTTGACCAAGACTTTGACCAAGCTGGAGCCGGTAACATCTCGCCAAGCCCTCAGCCTATCCCTCGCCCTATGGATGTGCACACACCCCTTGGTACTTGCTGAGTCCAGTCTGTCTGTCTATTCTTTCTGCATCGAGTCTCTTCTGTCCTAGGTGATAGTACTCTGTGGATGAAGGATAGGGTCTTGTTGACCAAACCCACACGGGCTGAGTAGGGCTAAAAGATGTGTCTGACGACTCGACTGTCCCGGAGGACACGAACCCTCCCAAGGACCGGTAATAACCGGCGGGCTGCTTGGTGTGGCACGGTAGGCCCAAAATCCGAGCTGTGGGCTGTACAACAGACCGTCTAAGTCTTGAGAGACCTGCTGATCGCGTCATCCTGTCTGCGACGTTAAATAATTCCTGAGGAGTTTGGGGGATCTCCTTAAATGAGACCTCTTCATAGGTCTAGAAGTGACAGCCATAGTTAGGTCTAGACTAGAGATCCTAGTCGGCAGGATCCCTGTCCGGATTCTGTGACTCCTTAGATTGAGTCAGTAGGTTGTCAGTCAGGGGTCAAAGTCTACGTGGTGAGGCTTGGAACCACTAATCTGGTTGTACACTTATCACCATGGTTGAGACCCGTAGTGGGACAAGCACTAGCCCCTACACCCCTGAGCAGCAAGAGAAGATGGCCGCCCTAGTGAGAGAGAACAAAGAGAGGAAAGAGCTCCAGAAACAGGCGAAGTTGAAGGCTATCCCAGAGGAGCAGGCTGCAAAGATGAAGAAGTTGGAGGAGGAGATGAAGAGAGTTCAACAAGAGGAGGAAGAGAGGAGAAAGGCTGCCGAAGAGGAAGCAGCAACAGAAGAAGCAAAAGAGAGGATGCGTATCGAGAGTAGAGAGGGGAGTAGTGGCACGAAAAAGGATGAAGACGCAGAGATGGAGAGAAAGATAAGTGAGTGGGTCGCTAATTTATCATTGGGGGAAGATGAGGAGCCAGAGTCTTATGTGCCTCAGGATGAGAGAGAGACATTAGCCAGGGAGCTGATGGCTATGGAGGACCCCATGGAACGACGAGAAAGAGAGGAGGAGTAGAAGTTGGAATGGAAGTTGAGGATGAAGAGGGAGAAGAAGAGGAGGGAGGGAGGAAGTCACTAGGCTGACCATAGAGGTGGCGAAAGTGAAGGACTGTAGGAAGGAAGTGTAGGCCCAGGCAGACGACAAGGCCAAATGGGATAAGGTATTGGGGTACTTGGAGGTGTTGAGCGCGGCTTGGATGGAGGAGCGCCAAGCCAGCTGGAGTCAAGAGGTAGCCCTGAGTGCCATGCGGTCGGGGTTTAGGGACTTTGCACGCGATATGGTCACCCACGTTGGGGGAGAAGTTAGGAGGTTAAGAGACAACGTGGGGAAGTATTGCGAGGGCGCCATCGAAGGTGCCAAAGCGATAGCTGCGGTAGAGAGTGAGGCCAAACCCCGTAAAGAGCCCGTAAAGCTCAAGTTCCCAGATGCGTACGGGGGAAAGGAGGAGAACTTTGACAACTGGGAGGCCAGTGTCAATAGTTATGTGTATCTACAACACATCCTGATAGAGGAACAAGTCCTCGTGGCCTTCCAGGCCCTCAAAGATGAAGCGGCTAGTTTTGCCAGGTTCCTTGCGCGCGCAGCCGGTTGTGAAAACAACATGGTTGCATATTCCAAGATCACCACCTTTCCTCAATTCTTCAAAGTCCTGAGGGAGAGATTCGCTAACCCAACGAGAGACGTCAGAGCCTCTGATAAGTTACAAACGATCCACTCACGACAGTGGAGGAGTGCACGAGCACTCAAGGGCGTAATGGACGACTTGGTAGCCGTCCCAGACCATGGGGTTACTGAGCCCCAATTGGTTCAGTTATTTTACCGTGCCATGCCAGAGCCCCTGCGTGGGCATTTCTTTGACAAGCCTCAACAGGCCGGCATCACTTACGATGCATTGAGTAGAGAAGTCGTCCTGTTCGAGTACACCAGTTTCCACTTTCTGGCATAAGAACTTAGACAAGGGAAAGAAGTGGAAAGGTCGTACCATCTCAAGCCAAGTGAGGGCCAAGGATCACATGAGGAAGGTGGTACAGATGAGGTCCCATATAGTCAGATCGAGTGGGGCCTTGAGGAAGAGCACAGTAGTATGGGGCAGGGGAGGTCCTATGCTGCTGTCACGGCTGGAGGGAGGCCGCCAGTTAGAGGAGGAGGCCAGGGCCAAAGGGGCCAGGCCATGGGAGGCCCAGGACGGGCGCACAGGGGGTTGGCAGACAAGGGAACCGCCAAGTGGGAGGTAGGGGTCAAGGTCCCCGGCCAAATCGCCAGGGTTCTAATCGGTCCAGACAGCGACGAGGTGGAAGGCCACCTCAAGGAGGATGGCACCCAGGCTTGCCACAGGGCAGGCCCTGGGAGGACTTGGGCTTGGACCAGCGTTTATGGGAGGAATGCGTAGACCAGGGTCAATGCATATTTTGTGGTGACCCGGCCCATTTAATCAAATTTTGTCCAAAGTATAGACAGGCCCGTTGGGCTGCCCAGCAGTCAAAAGGCAGCCGCCAGTAGGGGTCGCAACTGCCCCTACTTCAGGGCCATGTGGTAAAGCGAGCGCACGCGAACAGGAAACTCCCAAACCACATGAGCCCATGGCCAAGGTTGCAGGCCCGTGCCTAGCTAGCTGTCCAGAGACTGCTTGTGTTAGCGTCTCTCTAGGCACGTCCCACACAGGTGTGGCAAAAGAGCTGAAGGAGAGGATGCCAGTCTGGGCCAAAATGAAGAAGGAGAGTAAGGGATATCTGATATGGGTAGATGTAGAAGTATTCAGAAGCAAAGTAGGGGCCCTTTTAGACTCAGGGGCTCCCATAGTTATATTAGCCGTAGAGCGCTGAAGAAGCTGAGGCTAGGATTGAAAGTCCAAAAGTTAGTAGATCCCATAGTCAGTGTCCTCGCAGACAACCGCACGATGCGTGTTGAGGACTATGTAGAGGGAGTCTAGGCGTACTTTTGCTTAGAGAAAGATGGGAAGGTGGAGAAAGTTCTCCATTCCCTCACTCTCCTCGTACAAGAGGACCTCCCCTTTGACGTAGTATTGGGAATGGATTGGGGAGAGGCAGCAGGGGCCACACTCCACTTGAGAGAGCATGAGTGTAGGTTCCCTAGTCCGTCAGGCGAGGTTAAGATTGCCCGCCTGCTCCATGTGTCAGGTGTAGACAACACCTTGGCACATTGTTGTCTCAGTGCGCCCGCGTTCACGCGGTTAGTGAAGGAGCGATTAGAAGAACAGGTCTTTGTAGTGTACGTAAGGCTTGCCACTGAGGCTAAGGAAAAGGATAGTTCCACAGATCCAACCACTGCCAAGCTGCTGAAGGAGTTCAAAGACTTGACTGAGTCGCCGACAGGAGTAGTGCCGCGACCCATCCAGCACAGGATAGACATAGAGCCTGGCAGTAGAACTCCTAAGGGAGCAGTCTACCGGATGTCCCCTAGAGAGTTAGAGGAGCTGCGCAAGCAGTTAGACGAGCTCCTTGAGAAGGGTTGGATCAGGCCCAGTTCGTCTCCTTTTGGAGCACTTGTCTTGTTTGTCCCCAAGAAGGAAGGAGAGCTTCGTATGTGTATAGACTATAGGGGTTTGAATGCGATTACTGTGAAGAATGCTGAACCACTGCCCAGGATAGATGATCTTCTAGATCGAGTGCAGGGTTGCAAGTATTTCTCTAAGATAGACTTGAAGTCCGGATACCATCAGATAGAAGTCCATCCTGATGACCAGTATAAGACTGCGTTCCGGACTAGATATGGGCATTATGAGTTCATAGTGATGCCCTTTGGACTAACTAACGTGCCAGCCACCTTTCAGCGTTGTATGAACGATCTGTTTAGACCTTGGTTAGACAAGTTTGTAGTAGTTTATCTAGATGATATCTTAGTTTTCAGCAAGACCCTCCAGGAGCATCAGGGTCATTTGAGGCAGGTCTTGGAGAAGCTCAGAGAGGCTAACTTCAAGAACAACGCAAAGAAGTGCGAGTGGGCCAAGACACAAGTCTTGTACTCGGGCCACGTATTAGACGGAGACGGCATTAAGCCAGAGGACAGCAAGATAGCGGCGATTAGAGACTGGCCGACGCCCCGCACATTGACAGAGTTGCGGTCGTTCCTAGGCCTAGCTAACTACTATAGGAAGTTCGTGAGGAACTTCTCTACTATCGCCGCTCCCTTGCGCAGGTTGCTAAAGAAAGAGGCAATCTGGCAATGGGACAACGGCTGTACGTCTGCGCTAAAGAAGTTGAAGCGCGCGTTAATAGAGTATCCTGTCCTCAAGGGAGCTGATCCGTCCTTGCCATTTGTCGTCACCATGGACGCGAGTCAGTATGGTATAGGCGCCGTGTTGCAGCAAGACGACGGCAATGGCTATAGACCCGTAGAGCTCATGTCAGCGAGGATGCCCTCAGAGAAGGCAGCCACCTCGACGGATGAGAGAGAACTCTACGCTCTCAGGCAGGTTCTAGAACACTGGAAACATTATCTGCTTGGGAGGCGCTTCAAAGTGTATTATGACCATGAGACGCTTCGTTGGTCAAAGACTCAGGCCAAGATGACACCCAAGTTAACTAGGTGGGCCGCTGAAATAGACCAGTATGACTTTGAGCTTAAGCCAGTGAAGGGCAAGTACAACGTAGTTGCGGATGCTCTGAGTAGGAGATCAGACTACTTTGGAGCCATAGTACACTATCTGGATATAGGGAGAGACCTGCAGGAGAAAGTGAGGCGAGCGTATGCGCAGGACCCTATCTATAGTGACGTCCTCAAGAGGGTTAAGGAGGCCCTAGAGACCGAGCCACACTACCACACTACTGAAGGATTGCTGTTTGAGAAGACGGATGTATTCGACCGCCTATGCGTTCCCAATAGTGAGGAAATCCACAGTCTGATCCTAGGGGAATGCAACGACACAGAGGGAGATTTCGGTTGGCAGAAGACATTAGCCAATCTGATGCGTGCGTACACCTGGCCAGGAATGAAGAATGACTGCATAGAGTATGTTCGCAGTTGCAAAGTTTGCCAGCGGAACTAGACCACTACGCGTGCCCCTCTAGGTCTTCTCAGACTGCTGCCTATTCCTGATCAGCTTGGAGACTCAGTGTCCGTAGACTTCATGGATACTCGAGTCAAGAGTAGGCATGGCAAGAGCCAAGTCATGGTCGTAGTTGACCGTTTTAGTAAGTATGTTGTTTTTATTCCTTTGCCTGCAGAGGCACGCACCGAATTAGTCATTCAGAAGTTCTTTGATCATTGGGTTAGTCAGAATGGAGTTCCCTTGTCAATCGTTAGCGATAGAGATAGTCGTTTCACCAGCCAGAACTGGCAAGAACTCATGAGAGTTTACGGATCTAAGTTGTTAATGCCGTCTGGCCGCCATCCAGAGACCAACGGTCAGACAGAACAGATGAACAAGATCCTACAGCAAGTTCTGCGCATGTACATTAGACCTGATCAGATCAACTGGGATGAGATGTTGCCTAAAGTAGCTAGTGCATACAACAACAGCGTGCATTTATCCACCTGCCACACTCCCAATGAGCTGCACAAGTCCTTTAGACCACGCAGACCGTTCGAAGGACTGAACCGGGATCAGATTCACAGACTGCCGCCCGGTACTAGGGAGTTCGCAGTACAGCACGAGAAAGAACTAGCAACTGTTGTTGAAAACCTCAGGAAGGCCCAGCACAGAATGATAGAACAGGCCAATAAGCACCGTCGCCCATCGCAGTTTCAGATAGGCGACTTAGTCTGGGTCAAGTCTAAAGAGTTTGCACCTGAGGAGCACATCTCGCAGAAGTTACTGCCTGCATATAGAGGACTGTGGCCGGTTCTAGAAGTCAAGGGCGGAGAGGATGGACCGTCCTACACTATAGAAATTCCAGCACACCTCCACACATACCCTGTGTTCCATGCTTCAAAGCTGTTGCCGTGTGTCACAAGTCAACAGTTCCCTTCAAGAAGATCCATGATCCCCCCGGATATGGATGGAAGTTATGACATGGACGGCATTGTAGATGAGGATGTGTTCAGAACAGGAGGTGGAGATCATTCCCAGAAACAGTATAAAGTCTGGTTTGCTTATCAGGAACCGGAAGACGACCGCTGGTTTACAAGGACATAACTTCTAGAAACAGCTCCCGACATAGTCAGAGCCTATGAGCGGGATAGAAAGGGTAAAGGTCCTGCCTTGGACTGAAATATTCTCGTAGGACCTCAAATTTAGGACGGCGGGAGTGAAACGGTTTTCACCCCTTTTGCAGTAGCAGACGCAGATCCCAGGGTTCGATCCCTAGACCTTGCCCTATCTGTGTACAGTGCCTGTGTAGACCCCGAGAGTTGAACCTGTGACCTGTGTGTTCGCAAACAGTTGGTAGGCTGTCATAGGTCCGTATGTAGCAGAGGGGTTCGATCTGTAGATCTGTAGGATAGAAGTCTTAGCGAGTCCAGAAGTCTTAGCTGTAGTCCTTCTAGAAGGTCGGCAAGTGGTCAAGTGGTGAGCCAAGTGGTCAAGTGGTGAGCCAAGTGGTGGACTAAACCGCAGTGCGATTGCAGTACGAGTCCGGTGGGATAGCAGCGAGTCCCCGTTCAGTCAGCGGTCAGGTCCAGTCAGCCCCCGTCGAGTCCAGCAAGTACCACAAGGGACTGTGAGCACCATGGGCCGATGGCAAAGGGCAGACCAACGAGTTTCAGAAGTATAAATCAAGAGGCAGCGCCCAGCCATTCATTCATTCCTGCGTGAGCCATGCGGAAGCGCTGCCACAGCGACTTGTGCAAGGAGGTCTGCAGAGAGCCCGGAGCTGAAGTGGGCGAGAGAGAAGGAGCGTAGCATAGCGATAAGGGTGTTGCGGCCATAACCGCCATAGCTAGAGTGTGTGTGTGTGTGTGTGTGTGTGTGTGAGTTCAGAGAGTCGCGTGGGATATCCAGGGTGATCCGGTGTATGTGAACAGTGAGCTGTTTGGGGGCTGAGTCGCCATAGCCAGTTGGAAGTGAACTCGTATCTGGATGCCGTATCTCTGAGTTTTGAGTGGGTGCATGTCACCAGTTTGCTGCACTACTGTTTACATGCATGAAAAGTGTGAATGAGAACGAGTCTGATTGCACACTGGTCTTGTCGGAGCCCTCCAGCCCCTCCACTAGCGATATATTCATTCCAAGTAAGAATGAACCACTGGTCAGTTTTCCAGCCATGTTCAACATAACACTAGTAGAGCCTGCTCCTAACTTGTTGTTTCAGAATGGAAGACCATCTTTGTTCTCACTTTCGTTTTAAGAATGGAACGACATCTTGGGCTTATGGTGGCTTCATGCTGAGTGGTCGATTCTGTTTCACTATGGCATGTGGAATGGCAGGTAAGGGTGAAAGTAAGGGTGGAATCACAGTGAGGGCGGTGAAGGTGGTTGGAGGAGGAAGATAGTGGGAGAAGTAAGGAAAGGAAGAGGAAATGGGTGGCGGTGAAGGGAGGGGAAAGGCAAAGAGGAACTGGGAGGATTGACTTGCAAAGAGCAAGAAAGAGATGCAAACAGCCGATTGCAGCTGGGTGCCGAGCCTGGTTGTTGAGAACTGTTGTCCTTCTTGTCTATGTCTGACAGTGAAGTGCTTTGTGGGCTTGGAGAAAGTGGAAATGGAAGGTGACAAGGAAGTGTATAAGGAACATGAGAAGGAGAAGCAGGAGGAAGAAGAAAACGAGGAGGAAGGACAGAACACAAGCGAGAAGGATGCAGAGGGAGAAGGTCTAATTTCCTCCTCCTGTGCACGCTCGGTCAAGAGTCTTGTTGCGTATGGCCTTTGGTGTTCAGATTGCGGGAGGAACAATGCAATGTGTGTGTGTGTGTGTGTGTTCCGGGAAGGTCCAATCCTTTTCATGCTTGGTAATGGGTCTTCTTGCATGCCAGCTGGCAGCTGCTATGCTCTTTCGGTGCGTAGATTGCAATGGAGATGAAGTGATTCATGGGCATAGCAGCTTGCGTGCAATGAAGGTGAAAGGATTGACGGGCATAGCAGCCAGTGTGCAATGGGGGTGAAGCAATTGATGGTCTACGGGTAATCCATAGATGACTGTGTATATGATGTTGCGAGCTTAGAAGTACGAATCACTTTTCCCAGCTAGACTACTTGGCTGGCTGAGGAGGTGATTGGTGGATAGAGTAAGTGATTCATCGATGATTGGATGGAGAGAGTTTTATGATGATGCAAGCAGTGTTGTATCTCGGACTTCACATCTCTTTGCAATGTGTGCTAGGTGGCAGTCCTCTTTGTGTGCATGCACATGAGAAGAATCTGAGCGAGTTTCTTTTTTTTTGTGTGTGTGTTGCGTAGTAAAGATTATAGCGTATGCCTCCAATTCTGGAGCACCAGTGTATGATAGTAATGAGTCTCCAGAGTTGAAATGCGAATAACCTAGTCTGCGAGAAGCAGACTAGTAGTGTGATGACTGTTCTGCTCTAGTAGCACATGATGGTTCTTCTCTTTGGCAAAAAGAATTCTGTGATACATTTTTCTTAAACCTCCACTACCTTCGAGTCTCTTTTTGCCGAGGCGGAAAAGAATTGTGCGCTAAGCTTTGCCTAAGCACCAGCGCGGCTTTTCTTTTTTCTTTTGGGTCGGGTGCTACTGGACCGAAATGGCCGCCAGCCATTTTGGTATGGTAACACCCGGCCTCCGGAGTTTGCAGACTGCAACGTTTTGATGTTTCAAGTTCGCCTGTGAAAGGTAGCGGCGGTTCAACTTGTACTGTGATAATCTATCTTCTGTTGTAACTGCAACTGATAGTGTGAAAGGTAGCGGCGGTTCAACTTGTACTGTGATAATCTATCTTCTGTTGTAACTGCAACTGAAAGTTTTCTTCTCTTGCGCTCATATATGCTAGTTCTCCTCCTCGTGCACATACCTGAACTACCACACAGGAGGTTCTTTTCATGCCGCCTTAAACTTTGCTGAGGTGGATCCCCACTGCACGCCAAAAACGAACGAATTGCCATGGAGGCATTTTCTTCTTTTTTTTCGCCTGGTGCCGCCAGCCATTTTGGCCCAGTAGCACTGTTCATCCGAAGTACCCGGAATGTCGCATTTTCGATTCTCAAGTTTGCCTGGGCGAGGAAGTGGGTGGTTTAACCTCTTCGCGTGTGGGTGCGAGACGGAGGATGACGGGGATGACATGGTGTGAAATTCATCTGGTTGGTTGAGTGTCTGTTTTCTCTCCTCTTTTTTTTTTTCTGAAAAAGGAAATTGTGTTATGAAAGCTGGAAACCGGTTCCAATGTTCCTTCCGAAAATTGAACTCACTTGACCTCCGTTATGACTGAGGGGCCCTGAGACAGCAGCATTGATTGCTCACTTGGAAGGAAGGATTTACCTCTGCTCCATTCCTGTTTCGCTCTCAATCCTTTCTGATCCTGAAACCCTCAATAAGTCTATTCTACGTTCCTCCTCGCAGCCCTTCTTGAGTGTGTGGTTTACTCTTGATCCCCTAGAGCTGTTGCATTTGACTGGTCCAGAAAGCCCCTTTTTACCTGAGTGCGGGACCTGAAACATTTATCCCATGGTCAACCTGACATCTTATTGCCCCTCCTTGCTTCAAGATCCGATCCTTCCAGGTCCCAATCACCGAAAGCTGGTTGCTCCCTTAGTTCTGGTGGTGCTTGTATGCACTCATCCTGCTGTACTCGGTTGACTTATCTGATTTCCTTCATGTCTTCCCAGATCCAGCTTGAAGTCCGGCTATCAGTCATTCTATCCTCCTGTCCCGGTAGTTTACATTCTTAGGCTCTTCCCTGCCTGCCTGTTGCCGAGTGCCTTTCCAGTTGCTGCCAATTCCAGTCTGGAGTCGTTTTGCCCTCCTATCTTTCCTGAGTGCTTCTTAGTTAGGATGTGCCTTCCTCCTCCTCTTCCTGGATTCCCATGCGGGTCCTCTCTTCCACTCTGCTCCGGTTTTCAAAACATAGGCTTCAACCCTTCATACTGGTCATCCTGCTCTCATCGAGCCATCCCTCTTCAAAGTCGATCTGCTTCCCAGTTCTTTTCTATGTGTCTGCCTACCTATCCAGTCGGTCAGGACTTTTCTCCAATCTGGTCTTTCTGCTTCCACTAGCTCCTTGGCTTCTGTCGAACTTTCCTCTCTTGATGTTTACTATTTTCCCACTGTGTCCTGCATCTGGCTCTCTATATCACCCATAGAGCGGATCTCCGGACAAGGTTTCATTTTCCACTCGTCATTTTCGACTCCTTTGTCCAAGGCTGCAAGCAGGAAGAGTGGGCCTGATGGGTATGTCTCCTCGGCTAGGTACTCCCAGGGTAGCTGAACTCTCTCCCAAATTTCTCTTGCATGTTGACATTATATGCACAGTGTGAAATCGACTCCTTTACCATGTGGTCACACACTTCGCACAATGAGCAGTCTTCTGATGTCAAGTCTTCCCTTCTTCGAGCATCCCAGGCATTCATTTACTGACCCTGCCAGATACATTATGAGCCACTTTAGACTTCTGATCGTTTGTGGTCTGATGATTTGGTAGTGATTGCATCTGTTCGTGGTTAAGAGCTGTGGGTCGATTTGAATGTGGTTGTCCCATCTTTTTGCTGGGGTGGTTTGGGGGTCCTGTGAGCTTGTCCCTGATTCCGTAGCCTGTTTTGATTCTATACTCGTTTGTACTCTGCTGAAGCGACTTTGAGTTCATTTATATCCAGGTCAGGCCTGAACGCTGATAGTTGTTGCTCCTCCGGGTCCGTGGATGCCCGTGTCTGCCTTTTCCTTTTCTGTGTTCTTGGGCTCTTAGTGCCGCGATCCCTGCTTTCTGTGCCTTCCTGGCCTGTCCTCAAGACTGTGATTCCCCACAGTTTAGTGGAAAATTCTAGCGAGATGAAACTTTCCCGCTTAATTGCCAATAATGCCTTCTCAGGTCCTTGATGTCAAAGAGCCCAAATTCTGCTATCCCTTTTGCTTGACCACTGTGTTTCAAAAAATCGAGGGCGAAAGAAGGCTTTTGTTGCATACCATAACGATGCAGACCAGACCAAGAACCGACCTTTCTCGCCAGATACAAGATAGCACAACGGAAGGCTTGAATACCAATGATCCGGTCAATCACGCTGCCATGCAGACCAATCATGCATCATCATCATTCCATGGTGTGAAGGGGGGGGGCTGACGCGCACACAGGAAGAATGCGTCAGTCCCCTGATCATACATATAGACGAAGAAGAGGGGGATTAAATGAAGGGGGAGGGGGAAGATGGAAATGTCGTCAACACCAAGTCTTCGATACAGTCCCAAATAATCCCTCGCCAAAGGTCTGAATCCCGATGCTGAGTCTGAACCCCAA
>BFEA01000009.1:5238668-5276777 GCA_003427395.1 Chara braunii | reverse complement strand
CTCTCTCTCTCTCTCTCTCTCTCTCTCTCTCTCTCTCTCTCTCTCTCTCTCTCTCTCTCTCTCTCTCTCTCACTGGCGCCCAGCGCTGAAGACTACTGTTGTCGCTACTCCTCCAGAGCGCCGCCACCGAGTCTTGAAGGCTACCTCCTGCCTTCTGCACGTGAAGTGCTTAGGAACTGCCTGCAGCCTACAGGGCGGGTCAGCATTATACGGTGCTGGCCCGTCCGAGAGGCTGCTCATGCCTATGCCAAAACGTGCCAGACCCTGGGGTTGACGCTCCACAAAACAGGCCATGATGGCCTGAACTAAAACCCCGGTCTGGTGCCCGAGTTTCAGGGTAGGTCAATCTTGCGAGGACCTGAAAAATGGCCCGTCGTTTTCAGGCTGGAAGCCGAAACGACAGAGGGCCTGAAACAGGCCCTACCCCTACGGACCCTTAGTCTACCAGGTCGGGCTCTGCTGGGCCCGTGTGGTACGGAGTATGCCACACTCCCCCCTCCTTGAAAGACTGAGCTTACCTGCGAGGTTGAAGCTGTCTGGTGGAGGGAGGGACTGAAGTCCGGGTGGGAGGTTGTGCAGCTTCCGTCGCTAGCCATTTCTTCTCATAATGAGCATAGATGTCAGGAGCGGAGGCTCGCAAAGCTGCCCGGGAAATCCATTGCATGTCATCGGGGTCGCACCACGTGAATATGACTTTGTACTACATAGGCTTGTTGTCGTGCTTGCGATGCGTGATGACGAGGTCGACTTCCTGATGACCATCCATGGAAGGAGGGTCCTGTGATCGTCGTCCCGAGAAGTCGTCGCTCTTGGCTGGTGTGTATGTGGCCAGCTTGGAGGCGTGGAAAACCGGGTGCACTGTGAGGTGTGGCGAGATTTCGATCACAAATGAAGGGCCATCGGGCTCATCACCCGCGGCTGATGTGATGGGCCATGGTCCAAACCACTTTGGAAGTAGCTTGCGGGATACATCCTGCTCGAGTGCAAACTCTTCGGTGGAGACCCAAACAAGGTCGCCGACGCGGATGGGGCATGGCATGCGACGCCTGTTAGCTTGTTGTAGGACTTGAGCCTTTTGCATGTTGGCGCGGGCTTTAGCCAGCAAGTCCCTATACTTCCGAACGGAGGCGGGCGAACAAGCGGTGTCAATGTCGGCAGTCCTTGGAAAAGGAAGATCAGCGAAGATGCGGCCTTTCCGACCACCGTGGTGTAACTCGAACGGAGTCACGCCGATCGCCGGGTGCACCGAAGTGTTGTAGGCGATCTCGATGTCGGGGAGGCGATCCACCGAATCCTTCTGATCCGTACGGATGAGTGTGCGAAGCATTACTTGAGCGGTTTGATGTGCCCGCTCCGTCTGCCCGTCCGTTTGCGGATGCCGAGCCGAACTTGGTTTCATCTCCTTGTCGGACTCTTTCATGAAAGAGGTCCAAAATGCCGACATGAACCGAGTGTCGTGGTCGCTGACGATGTCTTCCGGAACGTCGTGGCCGCAAATCCAGCCGGTGTGTAGGAGGCGTGCAAGTTCCGGAGCCGTGGCATGGTACTTGCAAGGAAGAAATTGTCCGTACTTGCTCAAACGGTCAACGACCGTGAGAATGCCGTCGTGCCCGAAGCGGTCCCGGGGGAACGGGCCTGTGACGTCCATGGCAATGGAGAGGCCGGGTTCCCGTGGAATAGGCAACGGGCGTAACTCACCGTAGGGGTTGCGATTGCGGGGTTTGCTTCGTCGACAAACTTCGCAAGAGTCGCAATACCGAGTGACGTCGGTGAGGTCGGGCCACCGGAATCGCTGCCAAAGTCTTGTGGTTGTACGGTTGACTCCGAGGTGGCCGGCGAGTCTCGAGTCGTGGTACTCACCGAGGAGACGAGTCCGTAAGTGACGGTCGTGTGGGATGCATAGTATGTCCTTGCCTCGTGAGTGAAGCAGCAGGTAGCCATCGACAAAGCGATAATGGCTGGCCGGCGGGTGATGCGCAATGATCTGATCTTCGCGAGAGAGCATCCGCGGCTCGGTTGGAGAGGCCCGGGATATGTTTCGGTGTGAAGTCGAACTGATCGATGAAGTACATCCACCGAGCAATCATGTTGTTCACCGTGTCTTGCGTCTTGTAGTAGGTCAATGGGTTATTATCCGTCACCCAAGTGAACCTACGATGCCCGAGAAGGAAGTGTCGCCAACGCTTGAGTACCGTGACGAACGCGAACAACTCCTTCCACGCTGTAGCACTTTTTCCCAGTGGGGCCTCTTCGGGCGACCAGGAAGCCAACAGGCTGTCACATAGGATTTTGCAGATTTGTGCAATAAATAAAATAAATTAATTAAAGCAAATCCCTTCCTGTTGTGTGCGTCCGTCTTCGAGCGAGACCCTTCAATTGCGATCTTCGCGGTCCCCGGCCTTAGGAATCTTTTATTTTGATTCGGAACAGTGGAGAATTATGCAAATAATAATCATGGAATGCTGGTATGTCATGCATGCATCAATTTTGTCGGCCTACTAATTTTGAGAACTATGACAGAATCACCAAAGAGTACAGCCATCAAGCAAAACAACAATGCAAGAAGCAAGACTGACTGACTCGAGCAATGACAAAGCTCAATGAGGGAAGAATGAGAACTCAAAATAGTCTCAGAAAGTACATATGGAAGAGAGCATGACCAGCACCAAATCAAGAGTCCTCACTCATTTCTCTGAACCTCACACTCAATCTCTCATTTTGATGTCTGTCGTTTGGGCTTCTTGCCATGTCTCCGTACTCTCTGAGTCTGTGGCCTCTGAATGTAGAGCCACCTGAAGCCTGCTAGTTCCGAACACTTCCATCCAAGGTACATGACCCGAAAATCAATCATGGAGCAGAACTCTTCCCATAGTATAGGTAGGTAGGGTCTAGAGAAAATCCCTCGTCTGAGATGCAGGAACTCTGAGGGCTCTGTCACTGCCTCGTAATCGATCACTGCAGGAGAGATGTACCTCTTGGCCAAATCGATCAAGTCACCCCAGTGAAAGTCGTCTATCAGAGTGAAAGGTACCGGGGGTCTGGGATAGTATGAGTAGAGCTTTGGTCCGAAGCTGCGGATCAGCTTAGTACCACTCTCGTCGAGTTGTCTCTCTCTCTCTTCCAGGTATCCGGCCGCTGCGGTCCAGACTGAGTCAAAATGCTCATGAGTCTCCTTGCCTTTCCTCAAGTAGGGCCTCAAATCATGGACAACACCCCTGGCGAACTCAGTGTGAACCACATAGATGGATAGGTCTCCCTGCCTGAAGCCGATTGCACTGACATACTGATGCTGAAAGGAGTCCCTAGAAGCAACTTGATTGAGGCTAGAGAGAACAGCCTCAGGAACAGGGAGCGACTGTACTGTACTCATGTGGTGAAATGGGTGCCAAGACTGGTGAGTCTATTGATAGAAACCCAATCTGGCTAGTGTTGACTGAATGCTGATTAAATTCTGATTGATTGCTGGTTGATTGCTGATTGAGAACTGGATGTTGCTGAGTGTCGAAAACAAGCACAATTTTCTCTGAGTAGGGAAACTACCTGAACAGAACTGGCCTTTAGGACAAGACAAGAAAAAAAAAACTAATTACCATTTGATTCTGACTGGTAATCCCATGTAACTTGGATGAATGAGCATTGTTGAGAGCAGGTTGAATGTTACTTGAGAGCTGCTTGGACGATGTTTGAATTACTGTCACCAATTAAACACTGAGATACTGATCCGCCAATTATTGTTCACTGGGCGCGGAAATAACGAGAAAGTTATGAGTCAAGAAGAGGTACTTGCTGACTGAGAGTTGGCTGATCTGTGTCGTCACAAAAATAAAATGATGACACTTTCACTGCCGACTTTTTGACGCTCTCTCTGGCCTGTTTTAACTGTCTCAATTAGCGGTGAGTCATACTGGTTACTTCTTCCCTCAACTTTTGACAATGCACTGAGTACTTAGTTAGCAGTTTGTCCATTGATAACGCTGAGTGCGCACTCCCTCATCTGACAGCCGAGGGGTGCTGAGACTAGGAGATCAAGATGAACTGAGCTACGACCACTATGATAGACCCATTACAAATCACTGACAACTCCTTTTGCTCGATCAATAGTCTCAAGTGATGAGAACGTGCTGTGTAATTTTCCACCAAACCCGTAGAAGTATATGACGTACTGAATGAGCTCCTGGGCTTTTACTATTCTCAATGCCTGTTTTCTCACTAATCTTATGCAACCCTGGACGTTATCAACGACATTCGCTTCCCAACCTTCCACTTTCTCCTGGTAAAGAGTACATGAGACCGAGAGAGAGCCTTTACCTACCATTTCTCTCACCCTTAGTTGCTCTGCCCTCAGACCCTGCAGATTAGAGTAGGATAGTACTCGTCCTCAGCCCTCTGGGCCTCGGGGTAGACTTCCCCAACTTACCCCAAACTGTCACGAGTGACTGTTTTCAATATAGTTGATCCTTTGCCAGTCCCTCGGTGCAGGCAACTTATTGATTAGATTTTCACTACTAAGCCCCACTGAATATAACAGTGCGTGCCCTTGCACGTTGCTAAACAGAGCTGGGTTTTTTGGTAATCGACTGAGTAAACGAGTAGCAGACGGATGGGCAGGGTAAATATGGAAATTTTACACGAGCATTCTTTAGTTAATTTCCAGCAAGTACGAGCAATTACTGGGCACCCGTTTTCCTAGACCGAGTTGACGAGTTGACACTGGCGCTGGTTTATCTCGTAATGCCACGAATGATATCGATCCTGGTCCCTTTTCCCATTCATAGCGCGGCGAAAACCGAAAGTGTCACTAGACCTTGTCACGTGCAGTCATTATATGCTGACAGAAATAATCGCAACCTTGAGTGGAATTCAACAAAAACTGGAGAACCTTGATCGTCACCCAACTCATGCATAGCGCAGGGGTTTTGCTAAACGGCTTCTATCTGTGTACTGTGCGGGAGGCTGACAGGTCGACCTGTTACCCATGCACTATACATGACAGGACCCAAAGGTCGTTAATAATGAGGAACATTTTTAGGGGTCCATTCAGAAAGGGGTTCTAAGCCTCGTGAAAGTTACAAACCACTTGTCAATAGCAGTCTGTCTGTCCAACTAGTAAAGTCTTGGTACTCGTTCCCCCTTCCACTATGATTCTGTGCTGACGAAAGCTTTCATATATACAAACATATACGTATATGTATATGCACTTATATATGCGTAAGGGAATGAGTCCTGTTCACTCTCTTCTTTTCTCAGCATGGCAATGATTGGCCGGTTCAAATCACTTATGAATCAATATTGTCCAAACAACCAATCAATCACCGTCGAGGAGGAACTTAACGAGGAGGTAAGCAATTCTCTTCAGTGACACTCTCTTTTCCCCCATCGATCAGAGAAGAGAAGTGAAATCATTAGAGCACTCTTGTACATCTCGCCTCAAACAGTGAGCCTACCAATGATTTGAACATCATCGAGTTGAGATTTTGCCAATTCCGCTGGTGGATAGTCAAGGCTCATTTAGCCGAGCTATGGCATATTCTACCATTGCTGGTGCTTATTGTGGGACTTCAACAAAACTGACCGGGCCAGCTTACCAGGCTGGCAGAATCATAACTTACGCACAGAATGCCCCTCAAATTGGGTTATAGAATTTAGCGAGCAATCAACTCCAGTTAAGCATAAACAAGGCAAGTGGAGAAATCCGATAAATAACAGCAAAAGAAGGTCAGACCCCTTATTTGCATCAGTTATATCCTTCTCCACATCATCCGTTGAACCCCCTTCATTGCCAAAGCTTCACAACCTTTCGTTCGCCGCTGTAACAGTCATTGGCTGAATTGAGTACGACACGAAACGGACCAGAAACTAGTTCGATCAATTCGGTTGCTCTCCAACTTAACTCGGGTTCGAAGATCCAGCTGACAAAGGCATTCACGTTCTAGGTAGTCTCCACGATCCATCACTTAGATCTCGGCCAACCAGAGTCAGGCTCTCTCCTCCCTCTCGTGCCTCAGAAACTATGAAGGAGATAGGAGCCAATCGCCCAGAGCACGCTTGCCTCTAACACTTCTTCTAACGGGATAATCTCACTTCCTATAGCGTTTTTTTTTCTCATGTTTGACGCTCGCCTCTCGCGCCCGAGGCTCGACTACCCCTTACCAGATAAGGAGAACAATACAGCTCACTGAAACTAATGACATAGATGAGGCGGGAAAAACACCAGTTCGAGCAGCGATTCCCCTCGCAGACCATGCACACACTCATTGAGCACTCCCGAGCCCATGCCACTTTTGGCCTGTAAGCCCTCTGCAAACTCTGCTCCTATGCTGATCGCGCTACGGTCGGATACCCGCCAAATTTCCCATGTGCAGGCAGCGCGTTGCATCCCAACCATCTGCTCATGGCTACTTCACTGCAACATAATTAGTACCTTATGAGGACTGCGAGCATGACTCAAAAGAGATTACTATTGACATCAACCAAGAAACCTCGCGTGCGCTCCGCCAAGGGCGCATACTCCGTCTTCCAACACCAGGGCAAGAAGCGACCCAGACTGCCGAGGAAATTGAATGGGAGACACACCATGATCTTCCTTCATCATGCCTCCTGTCAGCTAACTAGTACCTGAAGCTGTCTGATGAGCTGATAGTCGTCACAGAGCAAAATGCTAGCCGAATGAGTTCAACAAAAGCTTCCGAACAGATCAGTTAATCACTCGTGCTTTCTCTTTGCCCAATAGAGTCTAGTCAGACCGCTTCTCCCCGTACACTGCACTACGCCATCTCCATGACTCCCCCCCATCTGTTCGCTCGAGAAGACTGCTATGCTGGCTACTCACTTACTCGAGACAGCGCCCCCATTATTGCACGTGATATGACCAGGCGTTACTCATTCGAGAGGGGGGGGGAAGAATAATGTCAACTCTCTTCTGAAGGGCTCGTCCCGCCGATGCTCTTGCCCCTCTGCGTGAACATGCCACGCGTAGACTGAGTATACTAGTCACAACCTCGTGCTCTGTCCCGCTCTCTACGAGCCCACTTGTTTTGCACTTCTCCCAAGAAAAGCAGTAGGCCCACGCTCCATGCTCGTGCATGGCCAGCTGTTTGACGTCAACCGCTTCTCCCACGCACTCGTCCACACGTGTTGACTTTTTCGCGCCTTCTCTCTCACTCACCGCTTGTTACGATCACACACACCTCCTTCCTTTGCCTCCCCGCCTTTTCTGTCCCACGCCCTCTGGAACTCTACTGTCGCGAGAGGGCCTCAGGCCTGCCTTCCACAGGTTGTGCTTGAGGGTGGTTCTTGCGAACCTGGTCCGGCCTGTTCCAAGACTGAAGATCGGTCTCCCAGTCACTAGCCTCGATCTCCGCCTCTGAGTCACGGTCCAGGTGCCGTTGCTCTCGCTCCACGGTGTCCGTCGAGGTTTCAACCTCGTGGTAAGTAATGGTCACCCGAACCTCAGTCGTGACCCCATCCCTCTGCATCGTTCTCTTAGCCCGGTTCTTAGATTCCATGACGGCCAACCGCAGTCTCTGGTCCCCCTTCATTTTCTCCTCTCTCACTCCCTCTACAGTAACCTTTAGACTCGCCTCATCTCCCCCGCTGTAACTTCTTCGCCAGACCTAGGAGACGAGCGAGTAGTGTACTTCCAGTAATCCGGCCAGTAGCCGTGCAGGCCATTGCTGTGTGCCATAGCCAGGCTATCAGCAGACGCGGCGCAGTACCAGGCTGCTATCCCAGCACAAAGTGCCACTTAGCGCAGACTAAACACTACCCGACCGGTAGCGTGCTACGCCCCCTTTTCTCAGAGAAACAAGAGCATGCCCCTTATTCGCAGGCCTCTCCTCTCTTCCTTTATAGAATCGCTGTTTGCCAAGATCCCCACACTCTCAATGAAGGACCCAAACTAGTTCCTTTTAAACCTTTTTAAATTAAAGAAACTTAAAAAAAAAAATTATAGATAATGAAATAAATTAGAATTAAGTGATTTTGGAAACGCTCAAGTCTATAACCCAGCGGTCGGGCGCGGTCTAAACCTCACGCCACCATCAGTCCCAGATCTCAGTGACATGACCGCGGATTCGACACTGTGGTCCCATAACGAGATATCGACAACCGCTCTTGCCTCTTCAAAATGAACCGGCGACCTATCTCTATCGGGTACCCGTGTCCGATGGCAAGGAGGGGGCTTATGACTCTCCATGGGGGGTGATAGGCCTCCTACCGATGCGGCTGCGGGTCGCCCCTCTTTTGGGGTCCTATTGTGCGGCACTCAGTCGGCCAAATCAGACGCAGTGCGATACATGAAGGGTCGGGCTAGCCTGGGCCACTCGAAGTATTAAACAAATTTCGAAATTCGAACCGTTCAGCTTACCGCGAAGTGACAAAAGGAAGATTTTATTTAAAGGGGGATCAACAATAGTTTTAATGATAATATAATAATAATAGTGATAGCAGTAATAAAAATAGTAGTGAGAGAAATTCATAACGCCGCAGCGGCCAAAACCGCTGAATTACCTCGAACTAAAGCCTAAGGTCCAAATCGACCACAGACTCGACGCATTGATTCCCTTCATTTTATTTTATTCTTCTTTCCCTTTTGTTGAACTGCTACCCCTGACCCATAACCTGCCAAAAAGGGTGCTCGGCGCGCAGTAGAAAAGACCGCCCTGGCCTCTTCACTTTCGCGTCCCAGGGCGAGCCCGATGGCTACCACGGCCACATGCCGGTAGTGCTCTGCTGTACAGCAGGGCGCCGAGCCTGCGTGGACCAATGGAAAGCCCTGCGGCGCACCCCTTTTGCTGGGGTGGGCACCAACAGGATCGGTCTGCATCAGGGCACCACTCTTGTATCTCAGCGTAGTTGCGGAGATTCGGTAACGGCTTAATGAGCCGCGACATCAGAGCAAGGATCTGGTATCAAGTAGGGACATGGTACAGAGAGGAGGGCGGGGACACCGCGCCCTCCGACAACGCGTCATCAACCGAGTTGATGGAGGCACCTTTTGGCTGAAGTATTCAACCGGGTGCCAATCTACTCCGACGTGTTGTTCCAAAACTGCACCCATGCCGTAGCCGGAAGCGTCCGTAGTCACTCTCCTAGGCAAGGTCGGATCGTAGATACTCAAGACAGGAGCGAGGAGCAACGCCGTCTTCAATTTGTGGAACGAACTGCGAACTTTATCGATGAAGTGGAAGGGCACGTGTGGAGACTGCAATCTTGACAAGGGTGCGGCGATCCGTGCGTATCCGCCGATGAAGCATTGGTAGTACCCGACCAATCCCATAAAGGAGCGAACGTCCATGGTGTTGGTCGGTTCCGACCAATCCTGAATGGCCTTGACCTTGTCGGCAAGTGGACTGATGCCTTGCGGCGTCACAAAGTGGCCCAAGTACTCGAGCTCTTACTGTGCGAATTCACAGTTGGCTCGGTTGGCCTTGTACTTGGCCGTACGAAGCCTGTCCAAAACAACACGTAGATGCACGATGTGCTCGTCCAAAGTTCGGCTATACACCAAGATGTTATCGAGGTAGATGAGCACGAAGCGGTCCAACATGTCGCGAAACTCCGTTGTAATTGCCGCTTGGAAGGTGGCCGGGGCATTCGTGAGGCCGAATGGCATTACGACCCACTCGAAGTGCCCGTACCGTGTCTTGGACGCGGTTTTGTACCTATCTCTTGGATGGATCTTGAGCTGGTGGTAATCGGATTTGAGGTCCAACTTGGAGAAATACTTGGCGCCGCCCAAGCGTTCGAGAAGATCGTCGATCCATGGAAGCGAGCCGACATTCTTAATGGTTTGAGCATTAAGCTTGCGATAGTCAATGCATAAGCGTAGCTCCTTGTTCTTCTTCCGAACGAAGGGAACAGGTGCACCGTAGGGCGAGTTGCTAGTGCGAATCCAGCCCTTGTCAATGAGGTCATCGAGTTGCGTTCGAAGCACTTCGAGTTCCTCCTCGCTCATGCAGTAAATACATCCGCGCGAAGGTACGGCCCCGTCTTCGAGGATGATCTCGTGACGAATTGGCCGATTCGGTACAATTCCGGCGGGGGCTTCAAAGACGTCGCCATAGGAGTCAAGAAGTTGTACAATGCGTGGATTCGGTGGCTGTTCCGCCGTTGGCTCGTTGGGAGGAGGGAGGGCGTGCAAGAAACAAATGCCCATTTCCTCCACGTCGGTCCGTGCCATGGAGTTGCGAATGCTTGTCGTGGAGACCACGTGACAACCAATCGAAGGATGAGGTGGGGGGACCGTACATGGCACAAGTACCCTGTTCCGGTCACGAACGTGAACGGTGCGGCGGTAGAAGTTCACCGGGTGGTCCTCGCTGCGCAGCCATGACATGCCCAAAATCATGTCGAACTTTGTCAAAGGACACGGCCTCACGCGCAAGCGGGGCGAAGTACACGGGGACAAAGTCAATGCACCGTTCAATGGACTTGTGCGTACGACCGTCGGCCAATGTGACTTGCGTGAGCTGCAATTTCCTTCGAACATGCGTCCCAAGGCCGGCGTAGGTCATGAAATCCTGGCTGATGTAGTTGCGAGTAGCTCCACAATCAATCAAGGCGCTGCAGGTCGCCTTCCCGATCTGAATGCAGACGTAGAGTAACGGTGCGTCAGTGTCGTCGTACCGTTGCGTGGCGTACTCGCGGTCAATCTTCGCAATGTACTCGCGAAGGTCAACAACCGCTACTCCGTCTTCCATCAACGGAGCTGGTACTGCAGCGTGCAAGTAGTTGCGTAACTCCGCCATTAGGGCGTTGCAATGCGACTTCGGCAAGGAACCAGATGGGGGAAGAGGCAACCATTGGAAGTCCTCCGGTGTCAATGGGTCGAGTTCCTCAAGTCTAGACCACACCGACGAGTCCCCGAGCGACGTTGGCGAGGATGCTGGTTCGCTTGGCGATGGTGATGAAGTCGCGCACGCATAAGACTCTTGCACGTGTTGAGGTTGGTCCAACGGCGGGACCAGCTGGACAGCATAGTCTTCATAATCTTCGCGAAGAATGGCGACATACGCATGTTCCCTGGACGTGGAGGAGGTTGTTAGCAAGGCAATCGTGTCCGGCGGAGTAGGAAGTGGAATCGCCTCACTTCCAGCGAGGCTCAGTTTCTCGAGCTTTGCCGTAGACGGACATCTTCTTTGCTTTTGTCAAGGAATTGCGATGTCGTATGCTTGGTGTTGTTGCAGCAGTAGCAGCAGTTCCACCTCTGGCGGAGTTTGTATTGCTCCTCCGTGAGGCTGAACTTTTTCCATGGCTCATTCGGTTGTCCGGCTTCCGTTGTTGACGCAGATTTCGCCTTCTTCTTCTTCTTCTTCTTCTTGCGTCGTGGCGGAAGGGCGTTGACTCCGTCTCCTTCACTAGACTCGTGAGTCATCGCCTGGTCGTTCTCTTGTCCATTTCCTTGGACAGTAGCGACTTGCTGCGGCCGCGGGCCTTTGCCCTTTTCCACAAAAGTCGGTTGGCTTCGCCGTTCGTTGGCTGCCCACCGATTGGTTTGGATGACTTGGCGCGCCTTCTCCACGATCTGGTCGAAGTCCGTGTACAGGCTGCGCTCCCCAAGGGCCGTGCTCAATGCGTCAACTGACCGCTGGAAGAATTCGCGACGAAGATGTACGAATGCGATGTCCAAATTCGGAATTGTCACGATTTTCTGCCACTCGGTTAGCCATTCACGTGTTGGCTGGCTGCCTTGATGCATGTTGAAGATCCGGTTCACGCCTTTGCGTTGAGCGTCGTCGACGATGAAGCGTTTCCGCCACTTCTCAGTCATGGCCTCCCAAGTGATCTTGGTGTGAAGCTTAGAGACTTCGACGCCCTCGGTTTGAGCCAGGTGGTTGAGCCACACTTGGCTGGGACCGGTGCTGCAGAGGTAAAGTGCTGAGATCTTCGACTCGGGCGGGACCAAGTGGATGGAGAGCTCATTGGTGAACACTTGCCACCAACTGATGGGGTCCGCCTTGTGGTAGTCATCAAATCTGTCGATGCTGAACTTTGACATCTTGAATTGTTTCGGCATCACGTTGTTGCAGGTCCCAGTTGGTTGCTGCTGCAGTTGACGCAGATCCGCCTGTAGGGCGGCTATTTGCTGGCTGATGGTCGCCGGGTGTCGGAAACTGTTCA
This sequence comes from Chara braunii, assembly GCA_003427395.1. Lineage (NCBI taxonomy): Eukaryota > Viridiplantae > Streptophyta > Charophyceae > Charales > Characeae > Chara > Chara braunii. The sequence goes on along the minus strand of BFEA01000009.1, from coordinate 5,264,657 downwards.
AATTTCCGACAAGCGCGACTAAGTTATCCAGTCGTTCCTCCAGCTCGCGGATCGGTGGATCCATGCTTGACGATGCCGTGTGCCTGTGCGGCACGCCATCCTTCTCCAGTATGTCGAGGCGGGCGTGGAGGCTATTGAGAGTCTCCTCGTACTCAGTGATGGTACGTGCCTGCCGAGCCAGCTCCACTTGTTGCCAGTTACAAGTGAGGATGACTTGGTGCATCGTGCTGGCGAGAGCTGACTTAGTCTGGTCCTCCGTCCTCCGCAGTTGGTTTCGTCGTTTCCGCCGGATCAACATGCCATGCTTGGAGTGCGACGGTATGAGCGGCGCGGAGGCTCTTGAGAGTCTCCTCGTACTCAGTGATGGTACGTGCCTGCCGAGCCAGCTCCACTTGTTGCCAGTTACAAGTGAGGATGACTTGGTGCATCATGCTGGCGAGAGCTGACTTAGTCTGGTCCTCCGCAGTTGGTTCCGTCGTTTCCGCCGGATCAACATGCCATGCTTGGAGTGTGGCGGTATGAGCGGCTTCCTGCTGCATGAGGACAGACGCGGCATCTCTTCGAGCTTTGTTGTGGTTGGCAGCTGCGTCAGCTTGCTGCCGGCGTCGTTGCTCTTCCGCGTGTGCAATGGCATTGAGGCGTGCCGCTTCGGCTGCCGCCTCACGTTGCTGTTCCTCTTGGACCTGCTGCATGTAGGTGCCCAGGCGGACCAGGAAGGCCGTCATGGTCTCTCCTTGCTGCCGGACTGGTGCAGCGTCGAGGGTTCCCGCAGAAGTCGCAGTGGAACCCTCCTGCTGGGCCTGTGGGGCCGGGGGGTTCGAGCTGCATGCTTCACGTGGACTGTCGGATGGGGCATTGTCCACCGTGGGGTTGCCCTGGGTGTCGATTTCAAAGGGGTGGGCCAGAGGTAGCTGCTGTTCTGCTGCGGCTGCCCGCCCTTCTTGTGCTGCGATGCGGTTGCTGCGTTAGAGCATAAGCTGCAGTTAGTTGTACGGTGTTGAGGATGCGGTACTGCTGACGTGGCCCTGTTGCTGACGTGGCACTATTGTCGTGGCACTGCTGACGTGGCTGCAACTGACGTGGCACTGTAACTGGCACTGCTCACTTACCAAGGCGAGAAAACAGACAGGGGGCTGGGTGGGAGGGAAACACAGGCAAACATCCAAACTGCAATTTCCATGCCAGTCCTAATCAACAGGAAAATAAAAAAATAAAAAATGAAAGAAGCGGATCACCCCTATTTTTTTTTTTTGTATATCTGTCGATCTATTATCAGTGAGGCATTTTTCGGACAATGCTATGAGTGAGATGTAGGCCAGGTAGGGTAGAGGTTCGACTTTCAGCAAAGGAATAAATTCAGTTTTTGAGAATGTGACAACCTCCTATTTGCCTAGCAACGAAATGCTGATAGGCTTCGCAAAATTTCGGTTTTCAGGGGCCAACTTTTTGCGAAGTAGGGTGGAGATTCGATTTTCAGAAAAGGACAAATTCCGTTTCCCCGAATATGACAACCTTCATCGTAACCCTAATATGCCTAGAAAACGAGATGCTCACGTCAGAAATTTTCGGATACTAATATCAAAGAAAACGAAATGTTACTATCAGAAATTTTTGGATATTTGTTTCGTAAAAAAAACGAAGTGCAAATATTGGAACTTTTCCAGATAAAACGAAATGTTATTATCAGAAATTTTCGGATATTTGTTGCGTGAAAACGAAACGCAAATATCAGAAATTTTCAGATAAAACGAAATGCTAATATTAGAGAAAAAGAGGAAAAGAAAGAAAAGAAAGAAAAAAAGATTTGTAGAGATTTTGACGAAACCCTACTCGATTCACTAATCAATCAATCAATCAATCAATCAATCAATCAGTAGATCAAGCAAGCTGGTTACTTGATTGGGCGGATCTTGATGAAAAGGATCGGTTCCGATACTGAACTGTTGCACACCATAACGATGCAGACCAGACCAAGAACCGACCTTTCTCGCCAGATACAAGATAGCACAACGGAAGGCTTGAATACCAATGATCCGATCAATCACGCTGCCATGCAGACCAATCATCCATCATCATCATTCCATGGTGTGAAGGGGGGGACTGACGCGCACATAGGAAGAATGTGTCAGTCCCCTGATCATACATAGACGAAGAAGAGGGGGATTAGCTGAAGGGGAGGCGGAAGATGGAAATGTCGTCAACACCAAGTCTTCGATACAGTCCCAAATAATCCCTCGCCAAAGGTCTGAATCCCGATGCTGAGTCTGAACCCCAATGTGGTCAAATCCAAATGTCGCCCATCTCTCTCTCTCTCTCTCTCCGATACTAACCTGTGAGGTGGCGCCTTGCTGCAGGTACATCGAAGACGAAGCTGGAGCTATGGCGCCGCAGGTGAGTATCCCTGGCCTTCGCCAACCATCTCTTTCTCTCTTTCTCCCACTAGCACCCAGCGCTGAAGACTACTGCTGTTGCTACTCCTTTAGAGTGCCACTGCCGAGTCCTGAAGGCTACCTCCTGCCTTCTGCACGTGAAGTGCCTAGGAACTGCCTGCAGCCTACAAGGCGGGTCAGCATTATATAGTGCTGGCCCGTCCGAGAGGCTGCTCGTGCCTATGCCAGAATGTGCCAGACCCTGGGGTTGACGCTCCGACTAGAAGTTTTACCTTCTCTTCTCTGAGCTTTTCAGTTTGTTTCTCTGAGTTCATTTCCGATGCCCGTGGAGACTCGCAACCAGAAAGAAGAGAGAGAAAGGAGGGAGAGAGAAAAAGAAGAGAGGGAAAGTGACCGTCTGAAGTGGGCAAGGACTAGGAAAAGGAGTGTTCGTCCAAGTGAGAGGGGGAATGAACTTCTTGAGAGTCTAATTGATTATTTTGCTGACTGGCGACTCTCTGAATCACCTGTCAATACTAACGGTCCAAAAATGGCTCAGCTAACTTCAGTGCAATGGCGGGCCTTGTTAGATGCAGCCAATGATGCGGAAAAACCATATCTACAAGCACTCCTAGATAGTGCAACCAAAAGGGAACAGGAGGCGGAGAAGGAGAGGAAGGAGACATTGTTGAATAGGCAGGTGGCCATCCTCGAGACTGTTCCCTCATTGACTGAAGAGCAGTGTGGGGAACAGTTGCAGTCTATACTCACCGCCCTTGTTCAAGTGAGGAATCTTGAAGATCATACCACTCAAATCGCTGAAGTATTTGCAAAGTTGCGAACACTTCAGAATGATCTGACTGATATGACCCGGAAGTACCACGAATTGACGAAGGAGGTGACTGAGCTGCGACAAGCCCAAGTGGCCAACCCTCTTCCTCTACCCCCTGGATCTGAAGCCGCAATTGAAACTACCTCTGCCTCTCTTACTGTATCTTCTTCCTTGAATGTGTTGGGAACCCCATCAGGACCTGCAACAGGTGCAGATTCCGCTGTTGCTGTGACAAGCAGCGAGGCTGGAAATTCTGCGACTGGTGCAGCCCCAAGATTGGAACCAGCAGGAGTCGGTCCCTATGTGGATCGTAAGGCGGTTCAAATACCATCTAAGTACGACGACAAAGAAGACATTGAGTCCTGGATCAACTCCATGAGGGCATATTTCGAGGTTCTGGGGACTCAACCTGAGACCCAGTCCGTGATCATGGGAATGAATGTTGAGCCGGTCGTGAAGGGCTTCTTAGAGGTCAAAGCTGCGCGAGGAACTCCTCATTTCGCAATACTTGGATCCACATGCTGCCGCAAGGGCAAGAATTCAGCTTGACAAAATCAAGCGCAGCAAGTGGACGGGCTCCATGAAAAGCCTGCAGACTTACCTTGGCAAGATGTTTGCTACACCCGGATTGGAACTGACTGCTCAATCTTGCTTGGATGTGGTCAAAGGCGCGGTTCCAACCAACGTTACTAATCGCCTGGGCAAGGACCTCACTGGTTACACTGACTGGTTCACCTTAATGAAGGACATAGTCTGTCTTGAGGCTGTAGACCTCGTCACCACAGCAGGCAACAAAAAGCCCATGGGCGGCAGGCGGTTCAAAGGCAGCAACCGTCTTGCTATGCATGACCTGCTGGAGGGTGATGAAGAAGCCGATGAAGAGGACCCCACTCTTGGTGACGACCAAGAACGGGACGATGATACGACTTGTTCTTCGGCCCATGAGTCTGACGCAAACCACGAAGAAGAAAAATTTAATGCCTTCAAAAAGAGTGCCAATACAAAGGGGCCGAATCGGAGTGCAGGGAAGAACTATGTCCAACTTCCCAAGGGAGTGAAGATCCCACCTAAACCAAAGGATGCGACTACTAAACCTTGGGTCGACCTCCGGATTACTGAAAATGACTGGCGGGGTAGACTCAAAAAGGGGGTATGCCTGCATTGCCAAAAACCAAACCATAAGGTACAAGATTGTTATAGGCTGCAGGGAAACCGGAACCGGGCGTAGAGTCAACTTCAGCAAACTCTACAGCAGGGGAGACTGAATCTGATGCAAATCAGCAGTCCTCCCTTGAAGCCCAATCATCTGCTGAACACAAGGCTGAGGTGAGTAACGTTTTGTATGTCGAGCCTTGGAGTCTGGGAGGGTCGATTTTCACTACCACTTGGAGCATTGGGCTGAGATGAAACAGCAACGTGCCCAGGGGACAGTGAAGTTGATCTTCTTCACCGCTATCTCCGTGTTTTGGTTGACTGTGGTGCTACGGCTAACTTTATGTCTCCTCACGGGATACGCAAAGTGGGCTTGGGGGTGAAGCAAGTTGCCTTGCAGAACCCTTGTCGGACCCAACTTGGCAACAAAGAAGTTGTCTCTTCTACGCATGCAGTCAAGGGTGTGCGCACTACCTTTGACAAGAGCAAAACTGTCAAACAAGCGTTGAACTTCTATGTTCTTGACAAGTGCCCCTTCGACGCTGTCCTTGGCTTGGGCTGGTTGCAGTCCCAATGTGAATGGACCAAGTGGAAGGAGTCACTTTTCATGATCAAAGATGCTCAAGGGAACGAGCTTCCTGTCCTCTTGGATGAGAAGCACGAGTCCCTAGTGATTTTTCTGAATGCTATGAAGTTATGCAAGAAATGGCACAAGCACAAGGAGGAAGAACCGTTGTATGTTGCCTTTGTTCGTCCTGCCCATTTGCCATCTACTTTTGCGGTTAATACCACTACTACTTCGACTAGTGATACTACTTCTAGTTCTACTACTCCCAACACCTCTATTTCTCTACCTCTAATGGTCCAAATGATCCTACTTCAGATTCGGTCATCTCTATACGTGACCTGCGACCAGATCTAGGTGATCCCTTTGTTGATCCCCCACCCCCACCTGTCCCACCAGACATCCAAAACCTCCTCAATCGGTTTCCAGAAGTTCTGGCCGAGCCACATGGAGTCCCCACGCGATCGGTCCGACACACCATCGAGTTGGTTGAAGGTGTTGTTCCTCCAAAGGGCTGCGTATACCGAATGGGACCCGGCGAGTTGGCGAAACTTCGACGACAGATTGATGAAATGATTGACAAGGGGTGGATCAAGCCTAGCGATTCTGAATTTGGTGCTCGTGTGTTGTTTGTTCCAAAGAAAGGGGGCAAACTCCGCATGTGTATTGACTATCGCGGTCTAAACCGCATCACAAGAAAGAATGTCTATCCATTGCCTCGTATAGATGACTTGCTTGATGGCGCAGGTGGGTGCAAGGTCTTCTCCAAGATCGATCTCAAGTCTGGCTACCACCAGATTGAAGTCGATCCTGCGGAGCAGCACAAGACTGTGTTCAAAACACGCGATGGGCTTTACGAGTTTACTGTAATGCCTTTCGGTCTCACGAACGTACCAGCCACCTTCCAAAGCCACATGGACAAGGTCCTCCGTGAACAGATTGGTCGGTTCGTGGTGGTCTACCTCGATGACATACTAATCTTCAGCAAGTTCATTGAGGACCACCTCAAGCACCTTGAGGAAGTACTGACCATCCTCAAGAAAACACAACTCCATCTCAACTTAGAGAAATCTGAGTTTGGAAAGGATAGCGTCATCTATCTTGGGCATCGGTTGTCTGCTGCAGGCCTGGAGCCTGAGGCAACCAAGGTGGAGGTCATACGCAATTGGCCTCACCCCGTGAACATTTGCAAACTGCGTTCTTTTCTTGGCCCCGCGTCATACTATCGGAATTTTGTACCCCACTTCTCTATTGTTGCTCATCCATTGTCGCGGTTGACTAGTAAAAATGTTCCCTATTCTTGTGACGCCGCGTGCACAAATGCCTTCCAAGCTTTAAAGGAAGCCTTGGTAAGTCAACCAGTACTCCACATTGCAGATCCCAAACTGACGTTCGTAGTCACCGCGGATGCGAGCCAGTACGGAATCGGCGCAGTGCTGCAGCAAGACGACGGCGATGGCTTGCGGCCACTCGAATACTATAGCAAACGCATGCCCAGCGTAAAGGTAGCCACTTCCACCTACATGCGCGTGCGCCATGCTTTGCGCATGGCGTTGGACCACTGGAAACACTCTTTTGGGACGCCACTTCAAAGTCTTCTCAGATCATGAGACTCTGAAGTGGATCAAACAGCAAACTACCCTGTCCCCTGCCTTGCTTCCCTGGTTCCATGAGATTGACATTTTCGACTTTGAGTTAAGACACAAAAAGGGCTGTTATAATCGAGTCGCTGACGCATTGTCTCGCCACCCTGAGTACATGACTTGCCTTGTGAAGTCCTACGACCTCCGGAAGAAACTGAAGGAGGAGCTCGTAGAGCAGACAACCAAGGATCTGGAACTTAGTCCCATCCTTGAGCGGCTGAGGGCTGATCCTAGTAGTCAGCCTGATTTTCACAAGTATGGAGGACTGATTTTCCGTCGCTACGGGAACCACGACCGTTTGTGTGTGCCCAACCATGAGCCTCTCCGCACGCACTTTCTGGATCTGGCTCATGGCTGGAGCGGACACTTCGGCATGGCAAAGACGTACGCAAGTCTGTTGCAACAGTTTGATTGGCCTGGCATGAAAGGGACTGCTGAAAAATTTGTGGTTGAGTGTCAAGTCTGTCAACGAATCAAACCATGCAGACAAAAGGCCATGGGGCTACTTGCACCCCTTCCCATTCCCGATGGTCCCGGGGAGTCCGTCTCCGTTGATTTCACCGACACGGGAAAGGTAAGTAAGAACGACTACTCACAAGTCATGGTGATTGTTGACCGATTCTCTAAGTTTCTCAATCTGATCCTTTTGCTGCCGCACGCCCCAACAGAATTAGTGATTCATGAGTTCCAACAAAAGTACATTTTGCAGTTCGAGACCCCGGAGACTCTCGTGAGCGATCGGGACCCGCACTTCATTGGTACTGAATGGAAGGACTTCACGTCTCATCTGGGGATCAGGCTGTGTATGACATCTGGCCGACACTCTGAAGCCAACGGTTTGGCTGAAGAAATCAACTAGACCGTGTTCCAACTTCTCCGCGCTTTGATTATCCCGGATCAGGAAACATGGGATGAAGAGTTGTATTCCGTTAGGGGGTTGTACAACAACTTCATCCATTCTGCCACCGGCATGGCACCTAACAGGCTGCATCTCGGTTGGCAGATCCGTAATCCGCTCTCCTACCTATTCCCTGAGCAGCCAGCTGGCTTAACACTCGGCAGGACTGGCTTCAGGGCCAAGTATGATCGCTTGCTCAAGGTTGCCATTGCAACCATGACCAAGCGACAACATGCCATGATCCATCAAGCGAACAAGGGGCGCCGACTGTCGGACATTCAGGTAGGGAGCTATGTCTGGGTCAAGATGTCTGAATTCTCAGAAGAAGAAGGGGTCTCTCGCAAACTTCTCCCACTCTATTACGGACCGTGGGAAGTTTTGGATGTGATTGGCGAAGACCACTTTGGCCCTTCGTACGTAGTTGATGTGCTCGCCCATCTGCGTACATCAGAGTTCGCAACTGGGATTTTTAGGAATACCTGTAGCTGACCTAACCACACCCTCTTTGAAAAACCAACCACCCATACCCACTATACACCTGGCCTGCCGAACCTTTAACCATCTCCACCTGCTAAAAAAAAAAAAAGGTATACCTAAACCTACCCTACGTGAACCTCTTCAGCATGTAACCGGCCATACCTACCCATGAACAATTTTTTTCAAAACCACCCATGGCCACCTGAAGTTAAACCGTTTGTTAACCACCCATATCCTACTTTACCCAAGTTTCCTTTACCTGTACCCACCTGTACCTACCCATAATTGTATGCACCCACCCGTTATTACCCGTGCTCATCACCCATCCTCCCCTAACCACCCATAACCGCCCCTAACTGTCCCTAACTGCCCCTAATTGTCCTTAACCGCCCCTAACCTCCCCTAACTGCCCCTAATTGTCCTTAACCGCCCTTAACTGTCCCTAACTGTCCCTAACCATCCCTAACTTTTTTTTTTTTTAATCGCCCCTAATTGTCTTTATCCGCCCTCAACTGTCCCCAACCCCATGGACATCACAGGATTGACGTGGTAATTTTTATTATAATTAATATTATTAATTTTTTTATTTTTTTTTGCGATGTGGCATCAGCTGCAGCCACTACCGCAACAGCAACAGTTGTTACATTTGGTCACTCTGATGCTGCTATGGATGCGTCTGGTGCTACACCAGCCTATGCAACATGTATAACATCTGCAAATGCAACAACCCTCAGTCCATCGAACACACATACACTCTCACACACACACACATGCACACATAAATATTACATACACAAGGTTACACACATATAAAAATAGTCTGAAAATATAAAAAAACAAAAAATAAAAAAATGAAGAGATATAAAATTGACCCTTGCGAGGAAAAACGTTTGCTTCATGGGAAAGAGAGAAATTTGGAATACGAGAAAGCGTCATGATTGAGCAAAAATAGAAAGCCTGCAAAGCTACAAGACTCACATCGGGTATACCACGGTTACCCGATAGGAACCTCTACCTGCCCGTACCCCCCCTTTTTTGTTCTTGGCCACCTGTACCTGCCCATACCCGTCTATTCTTTTTTTCTGGCCACACATACCCGTTTCTTTTTTTTTTACCCCTACCCGTACCTGCCCCTACCCACCTATGATCTCCAAAAAGGGTGATTGTGCCCGCCCTAACAACCATCACCTTTCGTTTGTGCCTGCCTATACCCAACTCCCCCTTTAGAAGGGGTACCCATACCAGCCCGTAAGCTGGCGGTTACAACTGGGTAAGGTCGGGTACGGGCAGCGGTTACAACTGGGTAAGGTCGGGTACAGGCAGCGGTTACCCGTTTGCGCTCTCTGGCGCACATACCCCGTGTTTCATGCATCGAAACTGTACCTCCACCGTGATGCTAAAACGTTCGACTATCGCGAGGACATGATCCCTCGTGCGATCAAAGGCGGCGATGAGATAGACAGGATCAAACAGCACGTAGGGAAGGGACGCAACAGACAGTACTAGGTTCACTTCATGTATCACCCATTAGACGATCTGTACTGGATTTCCAAACACGAACTGCTACGCAGTGCACCGCGTGTTGTCAAAGCCTACGAGTGACAAATCGCCACTAACGTTGTACCTAAGATCTTTGCAAGGCTCACTGGAACAAAGTACTCTAGGAACCTCTTTGCCTTGCTCGCTTACGATGCGTTTGTTGAGGACTCATAAAGAGTTACTCGCTCGAAGGGAACTCGATCTTGAGGGGGGAGTATTGTGATGACCCGTCCAAACATGGACTGAAACACAGCTGATTTCTGAGTTTTGCTCATAGACTGAATGCCTTGCTGAGTTTCCCGCCTGCTACTAAGTCTATGTGTGCACGCTTGCTGGACTGCATGTCTGTCTGAGTGCTGGTTGACTTGAGTGTGTGTGTGACCATGCCTATCTGAGTGTTGGTTGGCTTGGGTGTGTGTGACTGTGCCTGTCTGAGTGCTGGTTGGCATGAGTATGTGTGTGGCCCGTTCGGGCACTTGCTCGTTCGTTGGGCCCTCAGGGCCGGTACTTACCTGTGGCCGTGACATTGAGGGGTTGCAGCAGGGAAAAGCACTCAAGTAGCGGGTAGGCCGGTACCGCACCTGGAAGGGGTAGATGTGTAGGTACTGGAGGCCGAGCAGAAGAAGACAAAAGTGGCATTTTTAGAGGCCCAAAAGTGTAGGCTAGGTCTAGGCGGATACCAGTCTGAGTCTAGGGCCTGTACGGGCAATATCAGGGTCTGCAATGATGTTTCCCTCCAAAAAGGAGGAGGTACCGGTTGCTTGGGAGGCCAAGCGGCCTGGAAGTCACCGCCCAAGAGGCAAAGCAGGCCGCTATATCTTCGGGCCGGGCGGAGAGTCTGGCCTCTTTTTCGGTGTGCAAGTTTGGCGACACACTGGTGGAGCGCTGACTGGAGTGGAGCTCTATGCTGGAGTAGCGCTGCTGGGGAGGAAGGAGAAGGACACGAGGGAGGAAGAAGGAAGGGAAAGGAGCGCCAGGGGTACTTACCTGGCTATGGTGGCAGCCATCTTCATCACCTTGGTGGGCGCAGCAGCAGGGAGTCCCCAACTGGGGAGGAGCCACACCAAGAAGCTTCAAGGCAGGGTTCGACATGGCGGCCTGAGCTAGAGCAGCCGTAGCTGCTTTGGGTTGTCCTTTGGGCATCTGGGCAAGGTCTAGTAGTTTGCCATAGCCTCGGCCTATGAGAGTGAAGAGTGGGAGAGACGGCCATGGCTATGGTGGACCTCAAGTGATACCTGAAGTAGAAGAGGAACTCGGACTTTGATTCTGGATCAGCCATTCAACATTGTATTATTATATCTTGTATGAATAAGAGGAGCTCTCCTCTCAAGTTCATTCATTTCCTTTTGCAATCGGACGACATTGTACTTTCTAATGGATGTGTATCACGAAATTGGCTAGGATCATAACACCTTCAAAATTTTATGACGGATTTCGACAGTTCTTGAAGAGCGTCGTCAGAATCCTTCCCCGCCGCCCCCCCCAAAAAAGAGCACAGTCGTGCCGGCAACCGACCGGTTGTACCGGGCCGGATCCAACCTGGCTGGTTGGATCCCTGGTGGTCCAACCGGAATTCCGGTTGGGTCCAGAAGTGGGTCAATTTTTTTTTATTTTTATTTTTTGAAAACATGGTTAGACTGCGCTCGCCGAGATCTCTTTTTTTTTTTTTATGGGACGATGCTCCAATCTATTCGTGGGGAGCAACACGGCTGGGAACCGGGCCCAGCGTCCCTTACCAGAATACAAAAATGAGCTATCGGGGCCATTACCCGGCTTCGGCTAAGAACAATTGAAGAAAAAGGAAAACTCAGAAACATTCAGAAGATGTGTGTCAACAAGCCTCCCAACCATCAATTAGATAGGTTAAGCCTATTCAATCCACCTTTGACCACTGCAAGGAACATGAATGTGGACAAAGCACAGAAATCCAAATTGCAAAATCACACTGAAGTCCAAGTAGTCAAAGCAAGAGCAGGTAGCACAATGGAACCGAGTAACCATCCATTTGAGAACGATACAGAAGAATCGTGAGTCAATGTCCAAGCCCAATCGGGCAACACCAATAGCATAACCCAATATAGCTCTCTCTCTTGAATGGCTCCAGGCGCCCTATCTACTCTACAGCCTAACACTACAACTACAGCATGGAAGCAACCAGACAACTTGACGACCACACAGCGCCCTTGTTATCAACACCAATGTCAACCTCCTCTCCACCAGGTACGTCTCTCTCTTCACCCTCACTCTCCCATGTTATCCCACACAGCGCCCTTCACTTCCCGAAGAACCACCTTCGCCCTCACCTCCCTCTGCGCCCACAGGCCGCCCGGCTATGTCCGCCAGCGCCCTACCGCTTAGCGCCAGCCTGCCTTCACCTCAGCCTAGCGCAGCTTCTCTCAGTGCTTCAGCGTGCCGGCATTGCTCGCAATGGCCAAGATCCCTGCCCACTCGCCCGTTCTGCTTATATGCCAGTGTTGTGTGTGGGCGGCCTCCCTTGAGCCTGCGCCTGGGCCCCTGTACCTGTACCCAGGCCCAATGCGGTTGGGGCCCACGTAATACAGTTGCGCCTCTTTCATCAAGGCCTGCGTCTAGATTCAGATAGTGGACCGGTTTCCCATTGGCATTTTCGGCCTCTATGTCCAACATGCAATGTCGGCCTCACGTTTATGCGCCTAGGGCCTAACCAATTCTGGGGCACTGGTCCTGCATTTGCAAAGATCTGGTACTCGGTGCACTCCATCCAACTAGCGTGCAGCAATTGTATAGACCCCACTTCGTGAAATGTTGAATATAAAGGGGCTCTCGTTGATTTGTTGGCCCGCCTTCACTTAGGGTGGGCACGATGCTTGCTGGGGGCCTTAGCCCAGAACATGTACATCACGGTAAGGCCCAATCATAGGGCACAATCCTCACATTCCATCCCCCTTAGCTTCGAAAGTCCGTTGAGATGCTTACTTCGTAGGTGCCTTCCCCTTTAACTGTCTTTCGTATTCTGTGACCACCTGATGAGCTGTTTCAACCAGTTCCTCTCTGGTGAACCACCGATCTTCTCTTGGATCTGTGTGATGCCTGAATCTGACTCTGTACTCTCTTCTGGGTTTAGGAGGTCTTCCTCGGCCAGAGGTCTTGGAACAGGCATGTCTCTGTGTTCTAGAATGTCGTCGATTTCCACGTGGCCATTCATGGTTGGGGGCAACATTGATCTCCGTGAAGGGAATTGATCTGTCTCAACGAAAGGTGCAAGCTTTGAGGCGTGAAAAACAGGGTAAGTGCGCAGGTGACTAGGGATATGGATAACATAGGAAGGGCCATCCAAACCATCCCCAACTATGTCTAAAACTTCCCAAGGACCGAAATACTGTGGCATTAGTTTTCTAGAGATGCCGAATTCCTGTCCTAACTCACTAGCCTTCACCTAGACACGTTCCCCTACCTGAAATGTGGACTGTTGACGATGTTTGTTCTCAGAAGCAATCATTGCTTCCTGAGATTTCTTGGTGTGGGACACCATATTCTATGGTTCCAGGGTTTGCAGCAGGTCGGTTTTCAGGCAGGAGGAAGTCTAGAGCAAATCTAGGCTTCCATCCCAAGTGCAGCTGATTGGGACTGACGTCGGTAGTGTTGTGCACGACGTTGTTGTACAGACTGGCGATGAGAGGTAATTTCTCATCCCAGTCATCTTGGCTGGGCTTTATGTAATGCCTCAGCAGATGCTGTACAACCCGGTTCATTTGTTCGGTCTGTCCATTGGCTTCGGGATGATTCCCTGAGGTGATCTGAAGTTGACTACCCATTTGTTCAACAGTCTTCTTCCACAACTCACTTGTAAAGCGGACATCTCTATCACTAACGATAGACTTAGGCAGCCCAAAGTCACGCACCCAGTTGTCCATAAACAACTTGATGACGTGCTCAGTCCTTGCTGTCTCCGGCATGGCTATTAATCTGGCATACTTGGTGAACCTATCAACTATGACGAAGATGTGCCTCTTCCCACTCCTGCTGGTCACCAGGGTGTCCATGAAACTTTGGAGACACTCTGTCCCGGACCAGCGGGAATGGGCAATGGCTTTAGCAACCCAAGTGGTGCTTGAGCGCGCGGCTTGTCCCGCTGATTGACTTGACAAGTCTGTACATATTTCTTAACATCGTCTAGCATTTTAGGCCACCAAAATCGCTGTGTCAGATTAGCGCTTGTTTTCTTATAGCCAAAGTGTCCGGTTGCGTCGTGACATTCCCCTAAAAGTAAACTACTCAAGTGTTCACTAGATGGAATAACTAACCTTTTAAATCCGGCCTTTTCAAGAAAGAGTAGCCCGTCCACCATCACAAACTCATCTTCTGTGGCCTTATCTTTTGCTTGAAGTTTGCGTATGATGTCCATCGTGACAGGGTCTTCCTGATAGGCTCCCACCAGCGATTGAGTTAACTCCTCAGATACACCAAACTCAGAAACTAGCGCCCCTAGGTAGTCTGCCCTTCGTGACTGCGCATCTGCAACCTTGTTGTACTCTCCCTTCAGATACTCTAGCTTGAAGTCGTACTGATCTATGACCTCAATCCAACGCTCGAGTGCATCAGAAAGAGTGGGTTGAGTCTTGATTCATTTAAGGGTTTAATGGTCAGTTCTCAAATAGAAAAACTGTCCCAACAGAAAGTGTCTCCAATGGACAAGTGCTTTGTCGAGAGCATAGAGTTCCCTTTCATAGGTGGACTTTGCCAGTTTCTTTGATGGCATCTTTTTGCTCATATACTCAATCGGTCTCAACTTCTTCCCATCCTGCTGAGCCAGCACTGCGCCAATGTCGTATTGGCTTGCATCAGTGGTCACAATGAAAGGCTTCTGAGGATCGGGCGCCATGAGAACCTCATGATTCATGAGTGCATGCTTCAATCGTTTGAAAGCAGCCTCGCACTCATCACTCCAGTCCCATGGCGTGTCAAGTCGAGTTAGATCAGTCAAAGGAGAGGCGACTGTGGAATAGTTCTTCACAAAGTTCCTATCGTAGTCGCGCATCCCTAAGAAAGATCTGACCTCAGTAATAGTCTGAGGTCGTGGCCAGTCTCTGATACTGGCCACCTTCGCATCTTCCGGCCTAATCCCTTCCGCGGATACCTCATGACCCAAGTACAAGATCCTAGTGCGTCCAAACTCACATTTCTCTAGGTTGACCTATACTTGTGTTGTCGCAGGAGTGAGAGTACAATCTCTACGTGTTGTGCATGCTCCTCGACAGGGGGAAGTACTCGGCCGTATCCAACCCTTTTCTGTCAGCTCTTTCAGTTGTCGCCGAAGTTCGTCCAACTCGGCCGGAGCCATCCTATAGATCCTTCCCTTTGGGGTTTTACTCCCTGGAATGATTTCTATGGCGTGGACAATCTCCCTTTCTACGACTCCTGTGGGCTCTTTAACAGATCAGGGAACTTAGCAACGACGTGTTCTATCTCTGGGGGTGTTTTAACGGCCTCCCCTTTTTTAGAGACATACACTAGGTACATGCCCTCCTCTTGGTTCTGTTTATAATAATTGTAGAACGTTGATGCGCACAAGCAGCCATAGGATTCAATTAAGCTACTTGCCTTATACTTGGCCAGTCTCACGGTCCTTCCATCCTGCAACTTATGCTTTAGCACCTTCTTGTCCCAGTCAAAAGTGTGGCTTGGCAACCTCAAGGTAGTACATTCCTAACAACATATCCAATGGTAAGTCGTCGCTAACTAGGAACAAAATCTTGTGATTAAGTTCCCCTCCTCCATAGGAGAAGGTACAGACTACATCCTTGATATAGTCTGTGACAACCATGCGCTCCTTATTGGCCAAAGTAGATGTTACCAGTCTACTAAGGTGTTGTACCCGACCCTTTAGGTGCAGCCTTTCCAAACAGTCGCGACTTATGTAATTCCGCGCGGAGCCGATGTCTACGAAGGCACCACATTTGCGGCCTCCTACAGCAACTTCCCACGACGAAATGTTCCCCTCTAGGACCTCTACTTAGTGCCACCCAAGATTCGCGAGGGTCCTTGCTTGACCACTCACTTTTTAAATCTTCTAAGGCTTCAGACACATCCAACGTACATAGCATAGTTTGGTCTAGATGAGTCTGCAAGGTGACTAAAGAGTCATTAGCTATGGCCTTCTGATGAAGTGGGGAGGGTATCGGGCCCACTTCACCATGAGTAGAAGCAACTACAACTTCCACCGGCCTCACATGTTTCCCGAGCTGGAAGCCTGGGAAGAAGGTACCCCTCCCTTAGGGGGTATCTTCTGCGTGACCTTTGCGTTCTTGCATTTGTACTAGGTGTGTTCGTATTCACCACAGTTGATGCAAGCACCACGCACTCGGCGGTCCCACCACACATCCTGATCAAGACCGGCCTTAACCCAATCTGCTACCTTCGACTGATTGGAGGCGGTTTGCCCTTGAGTCTTTTGATGACCCTTCCCTCGGCCACCTGCTACTACTGCGGCGAGGGTGCTACCCTCGGCGGTTTCCTCGCCGTCTTACTCTGTTCTGTCCATCAGGTCAGAAAGCTCATCGATCTCGGTTTGGGTGCCATCAGACTCAACCATCATCAATCGACTACCCTTCTTCTTCCACTCCTGTGGACTCTTCTTCTTCCTCCCGTCTACTGGAGTAGGTTGAGCACTTCTTAGAGTGGCCTCCAAATCTAAGGCCTTTCTAGAGAAGGTCTCAAAGGAATGATACTCGAGGCGAGCCTCGCTAGCCTGTAAGATTCTGAGATTCTTCGGCAGACATCTTAGAAACATGGTCAATAAAACCTGGTCATCGTAGTGTATACCAGGAACGACGATGAGGCTCTCTACGGTAGACGTCAGCTCTCTGACTGACTTGTACTTTCGTTGGTCCAATCTTAACATCGCGTCAGTGGCAATTTGTGCCCGCTGCGGATTATGCCAGCGAGCTTCTACCATATCTAAGAACTCTTCTAAAGTAAGGGTCTTACCCTAGTCTGCCATGCATCGTCCGAACCCGGCCTTCGCTACTATTCCATCCAACCATTTGGCTGCCTTACCCTCAAGGTAAGATGCAACAGTAATCACCTCCTCCTCCTGGAACGTCCTTTTTGCCCTTACCCACATTGGAACCGTTCTCAACCAAGTGTTGAGGTCCTCATCCTTCTTCTCACCGGAAAAGGCAAGGGGCGGTTTCATTGGGGTCTTTGGGTACCATTGACCTTGCGGCTGTCCTTGTGGTGGAACAGTTTCTTGCGGCTGGGGTGTAACGCCAGTCGCTGGACCAGAAGAAGAAGAAGCAACAGTCTGTGCGGCTGCTGCAGACGTACCACTTGGCTGTGTGCCAGCTTGTACCGGAAGTGGGCCTGACATCGCCGTTAACGGCAACGGCGACTGTGCTGCTGCCCGTTATCCTGGCCTTTGCAAAAGGTCCAAGATTTGGTCCAAGGAGTTTTGCATGAAGTCCAGCCTACTGTCCATGTGCGCATGCCGCGACAATATGCTGGCCTTCAACACTTTCATCTGGTCAGTCATGGCTGACTCATCCAAACCCTCTAATGCAGCTTTGTCTGCCTCTAACGTATCAAGCCTGGTTGTTCTATTTTTGATCTCCTTCTCCCTATCGGTAGCTTGTTTCAGTTCCCTCTCTAACCGAGTGCAGATCCTCTCGACTTGTTGGAGCTCTAGGAGCTCCCTTCCGCGTGGGGTCAACGGACTGAACTGCGAGCCCGCCATTTGACTTGTGGACTGACCAGAACCTAATGATCCGGAAGTACCCGTGGGCCCAAGGGGCATCCCCAACTGGGTCCCAAACGAGGATGCAGCAGAGGATGTTGCTGCGGTAGCCATTGCTGCTGCTCTGGCTGCTGCTGCAGCCTGTTCCCTAGCTGCGGCGTTTGCTGCTGCCAACGCCTGACTTGCAGCTAGTGCTGTATCCCTGGCTGCTGCGAGAGCACGGGCTCTTACTTCGGCACGAAGCCGTCTCTCATCTCCGGGTTGTAAGGTCTGAAACACTCGCGGGACCCTAAGTGATCTCGAACGTGTCAGTCTCGCATCGTCAACTCTACCCTCATCGGTGTTTGACCCACTCATCAGTTAGGCAAACACTGTCTGCACTACAACTCCCTGTTCGAGTCCTACCACAGCATGTGTCTGACCGACACCTAATTTTCTAAAAATAAATGTGTCCGGCAGGTCCCCTACTCCACCGATTCAAGTGGCAGCCTACAACATTCACAAAAGACCGTAAGCATAGTTTAGTTCTATCATGATTAGTTCACTTACAAAAGCTTGGCATAGAACTGGCTATGGTAGTATACAACAGTCCTAAACTAAACTGTCTGTGAGCTGTTAGCAGTCTGTCAACCAACTAATCAACAATGAAACTAAATTATGTTGCAGATGTATGAACAGTGGATATGGTTGTGTTTACAGTTGAGCACCAATTGGAACCTACCCTCCCCTCAATCCAACATACCGATGAGCATCTTTGAGCAGCAGTGTCATGGGTGTGCAATGTCGGCCCACCACTGTGCCCCAGGTGCATGCTTATGACCAGGCTTGCCCTTTCTTTATCCTCGCGTGCAACGAGCCGTATGTCCGACTGATCTGGCTGATCAAGAGGCCTATTTAAGGACTGCCCCCAAGGTCGCTCAGGAATTATTTAACGTCGCAATCAGGACGACGATCACAGCCAGTGGACAGATTGGAACCCCATCCAGAAATGTTTATAGACGGTCTGGGAGCGTCTGCATAAGCCTGTTCAGTCCGCACACCCCTCTATCAGCGCAGCAAAAGTGCCCTCATGGACAAAGCAGCCATCGCATGCCTGTACTAATCCCATTGGGTTGGCATGGTGACCGTGACCCACGTGCTTCGACAAGGGCCCTTCAGAGGCACCGCCCTTTCTCCTTCCATATGCGCCACCGGGAAGATTGTCGTCTCTCAAGGTAGAGCGCTCACGACACCTCACCAAAAGAGAGGACTCTCAAGTTGGACTCACTTCCTCGCGGTAAGAAGAGATTGAGAGGGTAGATAAGGTAAGGGAACAACGTACCTGGAGATAGCTGCCCCCAACCACAAATTTCTCACCAATTGAGCTGAGTGTGCATTGATGACCGGTCGTAGCCTCGGTACCACTCACAACGCCATGCAATGCCACGTCAGGCAAATGCCACATCAGCATGCTCTCATCACCAATCATACATTCCGTCGTCGCCACGGCATCCCAAGCCGTACAGCCTTCCGGCACACACCTCTCTACCCAGGTCGTGCGCCTATTTTCGACCTGACGTCACAAGAACCAACTGCGAAGAAGCATCGTCAACGTGCCAAGTGTGTATAACGCGAGCGCACCAAGGTAAGTGGCGAATCGAACCAGCTCCAATACCAAATTGCAAGGAACGAAGCACATAAATCCAAATTGCAAAATCACACTGAAGTCCAAGTAGTCAAAACAAGAGCAGATAGCACAATGGAGCCGAGTAACCATCCATTTGAGAACGATACAGAAGAATCGTGAGTCAATGTCCAAGCCCAATCGGGCAACACCAACAGCATAACCCAATGTAGCTCTCTCTCTTGAATGGTGTCAGGCGCCCTATCTACTGTACAGCCTAACACTACAACTACAACATGGAAGCAACCAGACAACTTGACGACCAGCGAGTGATGATGTCAACACCAATGTCGACCTCCTCTCCACCAGGTACGTCTCTCTCTTCACCCTCACTCTCCCTTGTTATCCCACACAGCGCCCTTCACTTCCCGAAGAACCACCTTCGCCCTCACCTCCCTCTGTGCCCATAGGCAGCCCGACTATGGTCGTCTGCGCCCTGCGCCCAGGCTGCGCCCTACCGCTTGGCACCAACCTGCCTTCACCTCAGCCTAGCGCAACGCAGCACCTCGCAGTGCTTCAGCATGCCGACATTGCTCGCAATGGCCAAGATCCCTGCCCACTTGCCCGTTCTGCCTATATGCCAGTGTTGCGTGTGGGCGGCCTCCCTTGAGCCTGCGCCTGGGCCCCAGTACCTGTACCCAGGCCCAATGCGGTTGGGGCCCACGTAATACAGTTGCGCCTCTTTCATCAAGGCCTGCGTCGAGATTCAGATAGTGGATCGGTTTCCCATTGGCATTTTCAGCCTCTATGTCCAGCATGCAATGTCGGCGCCCAGGGCCTAACCAATTCCGGGGCCCTGGTCCTTCTGCATTTGCAGAGATCTGGTACTCGGTGCACTCCAACCAACTTAGCGTGGGGTAACTGTATAGACCCCACTTCGTGAAATGTTGAATAAAGGGGCTCTCGTTGATTTGCTGGCCCGCCTTCACTTATGGCGGGCACAATGCTTGCTGGGGGCCTTAGCCCAGAACATGTACATCACAATAAGGCCCAATTTGAGGGCTCAATCCTCACATTCCATCCCCCTTAGCTTCGAAAGTCCGCTGAGATGCTTGCTTCGCAGGTGCCTTCCCCTTTAACTGTCTTTCGTATTCTGTGACCACCCGATGAGCTGTTTCAACCAGTTCCTCTCTGGTGAACCACTGATCTTCTCTTGGATCTGTGTGATGCCTGAATCTGACTCTGTACTCTCTTCTGGGTTTAGGAGGTCTTCCTTGGCCCAGAGGTCAGGCATGTCTCTGTGTTCCAGAATGTCGTCGATGTCCATGTGGCCATCCATGGTTGGGGGCAGCATTGATCTCCGTGAAGGGAATTGATCTGTCTCAACGAAAGGTGCAAGCTTTGAGGCGTGAAAAACTGGGTAAGTGCGCAGGTGGCCAGGGATGCGGATAACATAGGCCCAATCTGAGGACCTTAGCCCAGAACATGTACATCACTGCAAGGCCCAATCTGAGGGCTCAATCCTCACACCACCACCAGCATGGCTGTTTTCAGCACGAACCGAAGCTCTTCCAGGCCTCATGCTCCCATCAGGCTAGGTTACAGAGTTACACCACCTTGCTCCAGCACCGACCAGCATTGCTTCAGTTACGATCCCCGATGACCACTGAGACTGCCCTCGCAAACAGCCCCCCAGATCTCTCTACCAGGCCCCACGCCCCCACTAAGCTAGGTCACAGAGTTGCGCCACCTGGCTTTGGCTCTGGCCAGCGTTGCTCCAGCGTCGGTCTTCGAGGGCCACCGAATTTTCGACCACCCTACGCAGCATCACAGATGAATTGCCAGATATCCCCTATTCCTACAACCTCCTTGAGAGGCGAAACAAGTTAAATTTAGAAAAAATTTGGAAAAAACTTTAGTCCCACAGAACAGTCCTGCCTCCATCATCGAAGGGAAGAACAAAGACTGATCGGAGTGAAGTTAGCGGCCAGTGGTCGGTACCCGCCAAAATTTCAGCGCCAATCGCATCCACCACCCACTTCCTCCATCCCGATCACCTCCATCCTTCCCAACTCCGTCCTCGTGAAGAACTTCAGAGAGCCTCTTCTCTGCAGGGGCTGAGCCCCATCATCGCCTTGACATTGTTTGCCCCCACAAGAATCCCAGTCTCCGTCCTCGAGGAGGTGAACTAGCACTACCCAATGCCAATCACGCCAGAGTTCACTCTCACCAGCCGGTACCCATCAGACAGCTTAAACTACTCGCCGCCAGTGGCATCTGATAAGAGGCCCCCCTAGCCGGTACCCATCGAGGAGCCCTATTTCCTCCTCCTCTTTGTCCTTGTAAAGAATCATTTGATGCCCCTGGCCCCTTACTTCAAAGCAGGTCCCCAAAAGCTCCACAGGATGCTCCGCTAGTTTTTTTTTTTTAACAGAATTTGAGATGTCGGGGCCATTACCCAACTTAGCTACAAAACGACTTCTGACGACTTCTGACGGCTTCAACTTCGGACGAACCTCTGACGAACCTATGACGAAAGTAGGGCAAAAATAGGAACCAAGCAAGCCCTGAAACATTCGACCTGAAGAATCCCGCCTCCATCATCGAAGGGAAGGACCTTATTCGCCTTCCCAACTCCGTCCTCGTAAAGAGCCGAGAGAGTCTTATCACAGCGGGGGGCAGGCACCATCATCACCCTGAAATTCCTTGCCCCCACAAGAATTCCAGTCTCCGTCCTCAAGGGGGTGAACAACGCCAATCGCGCTAAAGTTCGCCCTCAACAGCCGGTACCCATTGGACAGCCTGACTACCCAACGCCAATCGCATCTGTCAGGGGTTCCCCCTAGCCGGTACCCGTTGAACAGCCCTATTTCATCCCCTCTCTATCCTTCCAAAGAATCCTTTGATGCCTTCTGCCCCCTACTTCAAAACAAACCCCCCTAGGCCCTACGGGATGTTCCATTAGACCATCCCATGAGCCCCTTGTTCAGAATTCTGACGAGAATCTAACGAATTGAATTAGGTCAAATTAGGAAAAACCGTAGGAATTCAATTACAAAAAGCAAAAATTAGATTTATGTAAGGTATGCTATTGAAAAAAAAGATACAAAGAAATGCAAAGCTAGATTTAGGTATTCAACAATGATGTTCAGAATAGATTTTCAAACCTCCGCTATGATTAAGACCTATTCGGGAAAATTTGAGAAGAGAATCGAGGATAGATCAGAAAGACTCTACGCAAAAGAATAAATTCAAAAAAGGATTATGTAAATTGAGAAATTCAGAATCCTTCGTTGAGATCAGAGCAAAATTGTAACTTACGGGTTTCAGTTTATGAATCTTACTCACAGAATACAAGTATTAAGAGTCCTACTCAAAAAACGAATTCCAAATTAAGGATCAATTACATCCAGAAACCATCTAAGATCTCATGAATCAGATTTAAACAAAACTGAAAAAAACAATCGGCTAAGAAAATTTTGAACAGAGAAGTTTCATTTGGGGGGTTGGGGAGGGGGCGGGTGGTATTTCAGGGGTTGAGGGGCAGGGGTTGGGGGGGTTATGGTGAGGGTGTTGGTGGAGGGGTTTCAGCAACCACAGGCTTCAGCAGACATTGACAACAACATACCTGGCTTTCTGCAGACATTGACCTTCCACCCAAAAACTTTGAAAAGGGGGCTGGAGGTGTTAGTGGCAGGGTAGGGACGATACGTCCCACCCAAAATCTTTGAAAAAGGGGGTGGGGGTGATAGTGTTAGGGGGTGCTTGTCATTGCTGTCTGGTCCAAGTTGCCCTCGATACTGGTAGGGTGATGGTCCTGAGTGCTGGTCACACTGAGGTAGGATAGTAGGGATAGCGGGGGCGCTGGGAGCATTAACGTGGGGAAGGGTAGGGAAGGTGGCCTATCCTGTCAGCACAACCACCTGCTGCCGCTTCCAGCGATCACTGTGGGTCTAGTCCTTGGCCTCTACTACACGCTGGGCCTAAAATGGTAATAATAATAATAATAATAATATTAATAATTGATGCGCTACGGCAAACTGGGGGGAAACTGGCCAGCATGACCGGTCGGTAGGACCGGTCCGGTTCCGGTTGGGGGAGGGCCCCCCGGTCCTACGGGGTTTGCAGCCTTGAAAAAAAGAGAATTGGGCTTTATTTTTTGAAAACCGGTTTCCTGGTTCAACCCCCCCCTGGGCTGGTCCCGCTCCGGTTGGACCGGACAAGCTGAACCAGCCGGTTGCCGACCCAGCCATGCTGCGCACCGAGTTTTGTCGAGCCTGGGTCCCATTGTATTTTCTTTTCTCGTACTCTACGGAAATGAAAGAAAAAATGGAAAATTTGTCTGGTGCCCCTGTAATTTCCATTATTTTGCGCCGCACCCCTCCCACGGCCGATTACCGTGTCGTGCCCCTCTGACCACGAGTCAAATTTCCCATAAAACCCCGGTGTTGATTGGGCCTGAAATATTTTTGTTATGCTCCTACCGGTACCCGTTTCAAATTTGCAGTATGCCACTACCGGATAGCTGTTGAGTACCAGCCCAAAAAAAATCATATGCCCCTACCGGTAGGGTGCATCTTTTCAGTGCACCTCTATGGCTACGAGCATGGCAGCCACTTCATTTCCCTCTCTCTGTCTCTCTCTATCTCTCTCTCTCTCTCTCACACACACACACACACACACACACACACACACACACACACACACACACACACACATGCATGTCGGTCACTTCGTTTCTCTCTCTCTCTCTCACACACACACAAACACACACACAGACACACACACACACGTGCATGGTGGCCACTTCAATTCTCTCTCTCTCTCTCACACACACACACACACACACACACACACCTCTTTTTGTGGTTGGATATGTCTTGTTGCTCTTGTTGATTATACACGGCCTAATTCTTTGCCCTGCTTTAGAGCATGGGCTGTTTGGATGTTTACGGGTGGCCACGAGTTCTCTTTGGGGGGATTGTATGTTTTGTGGGCCGGTGAGGAAGGCTTTCCCAGTTTTTTTGGGACCCTTAGCAGGGGGGGTCAGTGCGTTCTTGCTCGAGGAGTCCTCTGTCTTAGGTAAGTTCTCTTATCTTCTTCCTCCTCTTTGGCAGTGACACGAGTATGTAGTTTGAGATGAATGTCGGGAATGCCAATGCTGTTATATTTGTTTGTTTCTGATAAATGAGTTTTTGGTTTTGTGGGTGGATGCGGAAGGCTCTCCAAGTTTTTTCGGACCTTTGAGGGGATCGGGTCGGTGCCTTCTTACTGGAGTAGTCTTCTGTCTTAGGTAAGTTGCCTTCTGCCCTCCATCCCCTTATGGTTTGAAATATATATGTAATATGTATACAGATGTATATACTATATATGCAAGTGTGCCGCTTTGGCGGCAGACGGGTGTGTGGGCACTTGTCGCTGAACCACACAAACGTGGCCAACGTTGAATTTTCTATTATATTGCTCATTTATACTTTTTCGTTCTGGATGGCTTGTGATGATTTGTGAAGGGAATGGGAGAGAGAATCTAGGGTCTTTTTTTTTTTTTTTTAAGAAAACAGAACCTTTTGTTTCTGGCTCCTACCATTCTGGGGAGCGACAGTCCGGTTCCTATTCCCCCGGCAAGTCAATATGGAAAACATGGGAGACTCATGCATGCTCCTCTCCATTACCGCTGGGAGGTCCGAGTGGACGGGATTGATTACTTCCCTGAGGAAGGATGTACCACCCCTGACCCCTGCCTAATAAAAGGACCTTTACCCGGTTCAGACCCTGTTCGGCAAATGTAGCAGAGGGGTCACTCGCCAGGGCCCAACTCGTGAAAGCAGATCAAAGGACAGGTTCTCTGGGTCAAAAGTCACATCCTGGTTTAACCAAAAGCCAATGTCAAAGGTCACAGTTGTGCCCCTGAACGAACAGTTGCAATGTTTAGATTTGGAGGTCACATCTGTTCGTCCGGAGGGTGTGCAAGTCATGTCTGTTCAGGTGTGTGTACTTGCAGTATGTGTGCCTGTTCGTGCAGTATGAGTGTATGTTCGTGTAGAATGTGTGTCTGTCCAAAAGGAAGTCAAAGGACAGGTTCCCAGTTCTGTCTAAGTCTAATATGGAGTCTACATTCAGACACCCAGTCCGAAATCCAGGCCAGATGGCCGCAGCAGCAGCAGACCCTGARGGGAAAATACTGGAACACACACATATGCATGGGTCTGGGACTGAGGAAGGCCCAAAGTGCCAATACAGGCCAATGCAGACCTCGCCAGGGGAAGCCAGCAGTATAATGCAATAGGCCAGCCTCCCTTGAGGGCAGATTCCCACTGGCATATTGGCGTGGAAGTGCTGCATGCACTTGTGCGCTGGCTTGTTGGGTTAGCGCTGGAGGAGAAGCTGTGCTGAGAGGAGGAAGAGAGCTGGGCGCTGGCTTGCAAGTGGCAGCCATATCTGCGCCAGCTAGTTAGTATAGGTAGTGGGTTAGTAGTTAGTCTACAGTGAGTAGCATTCAAAGTAGATCTTCGTAGTAGGAGTGTGCGTGTATGGTGGGACTAGAGAATCAAGACTGAGATCCAAGAGAGAGAAGAGARAGAGAGTGGGGTAGGATCTGGCTATGGTGGATACTTACCTGCTGTGCGCTGTACTTGAGTTCTGAAGGTGGCACTGGCTGAGCCAGGCCCCATTCGTGAGACGGAAGGAAGAAACTCGTGACAATGTTGGGCGCTGAACTTTGGATCTTGATATACTCTTGTATAATGTGTTAATGATTAATTGAGCTGCGCATCTTGGTTCTATCCCATCTCATTTGGACTATGTGTGAGCTTCATTTTGTGTGAGTCATTGTCCATGCATGCGTTGTGATACACTCCAGCAAGAGAAGGACAGTTAGGTCCCTTGCACTAAGTTAGCCTGTGCTATTTGATCTGCCTGGCTGTTGCCAATCTGTCTGAACCCAGTCCCGCTCCTCTCAGCTGTGATGCTGTCGGCTTGGTGTGTTGTGCTAGAGCGGTCTGGAACGCCTACGAGCCTCTTGAAATCTCTAACATCCTAGTATGCCTTGTTTCTGTCTAAACCTTAAACCCTAAACCCTAAACCCTCAAGCTAAAACCCTGAACCCTCGTTGACTGTAGTGTGTTTTTATGGTCTGTCCCTGTCAGAATTTTCTGTGTTGAAGCTGTTGAATATGCCTATAGTTTCTATGTGGGGTAGTTT
>BFEA01000009.1:5223945-5238544 GCA_003427395.1 Chara braunii | reverse complement strand
GACTGAGGGGGTCTGTGCGGTGGTGAAGGTTTTGTGATTCTGGGTCGATGGGCTAAGGGTTATGGGCTAGGGACGGGGGAGAGAGGGTAAATGTGGTAAGGGAAGGACTGTGTTACCATTGGGGGGAACGGATTTTGTTTGAGTTGGGAATTTCTGAGTTGTGTAGGTGCACAATGTGGGGTTTCTCAGGTGGTGTCCTCTTCTGTTGTGATTAGTATGTGTGTGGTGGGTTGGCTTGGGGGGTGTAATGGGGTGTAGGCTGCGCGTTGTTAGGGTTTTGTCCTTGGCTGGTTGATGAGGTCCAGATTAACCAATTAGAAATTTTATTCTGTCTCGTTTGATTGAGCCTAATTTGCTGCTGCCTAGCTTGCCGATTGAGAATTTTTTGATACTTTCTTCTTTTTTGTCCGGAAGGATCTGGATTTGCTTTAGGTTTTTTTTCCATAGAGCTAGGATTCTGTTTCAATTGTCTGTTTGATGGTAATTAGGGGAGTCTCTGAGGGGTGTGGTGTTCGTTAAAGGTTAGATGGCAACGCCTTTTCCATATGGCCCATAGGGTGCCTTTTCTGATTAGCGAGAAGAGGAAGTAGTCGAAACCTTTTAGAGTTGGGGATTGATCTGAGTGAAGGAGTATGGTAGAGGGGTTGATGAGTACGTTTCTATTGGATAGAGAATTCCATGAGAGTTCTATATCTAGCCACAACTGTTTTGCGTGTTCACAATCTAAGAGACAATGATTGAGAGATTCCTCGGATTGTGTGTTACATACCTCGCACCAGGTTGACTGGTCTGTTCTGCTTTCCTTACTTCTTCTCTGGGCAAGCCATTGATTTACTGGGACTGCTCTGAAAGCTATGAGCCAGAGGAGGCTGGCCAGTTCGGCCGGTCGAGTGCTGAAGATTGTGGGCCAGTGTGGGTGTACAGATGAACCTTCAAGAGTGCTCTCATGCTTATCACATCTTTTTTTTATTATTGTTGAAATTGGCTGAGGTTTGTTGAATAATTTATATCCAAGTCTGGGTGTGTAGTCTGTTAAGGCATATCGCCTAGTTGCAGGCGAAAGTATGCTGGGGGTGTTCCATGACCATTCTGTAGGGTCTATTTCTAAGTGTTGTATTGCTGTATCCGGTTTGTATGCTCTATTTCTTTCTCCTTCTATGATTCTGACCCTTCTGATTCTGTCTAAAATTTTGAGTACCTCCTGAGGCTGCCCTTGATCTTTGGTTGCAGCCCAATCTCCCCAGAGCCATTGCTGCTTATTTTTCAGTAGCTTTCTCCATTCTATGGGGATGGCGTCTATGATGTGAGATAAGTTAGAATAAAGGTCATGGTTTCCTTGGAGGTTCGTTCTTAGTTCCCCTTCTGTACACCATCTGTTGTAATCTTCATTTCACAGGTGCTGGATTTGCCATACCCCTTTTTCTAGCCATAGGCCCCATTTGGAGTTTGTTTTGTTGAGTGGGAGGGATTCCCCGCGTTCGTCCAGAATCCATGGGTTGCCGAATAGGGGTTGTCTTAGTACGTTGTCCCTCCTTTTTAGTACGTTGTCCAAAAGAGTCCTGACATGTTGGGGGGGGATTTGAAAGGTGCCAGCTCTCTTAAGTGGTATAGTGCAAGTTGTATCCAGGGTAGATTGCCTTGAAGGGTAAGTCTGATGATCCATTTGATATGTAGGGCTTGAATCTGGCTAGCTGGATCTATGACACCTAATCCTCCTTTGTTTTTGGGCTGCGTGACTATTTGCCAGGCTACCAGATGGGTGAAGTAGAATCTGGGGTCTTTTAAAACAATACACTCGTCATTTTTTGCAGCAGCACCAACAAAACCACATGCTTCGAACCCGAATTTCCGGCGCAAGGGCATGACGGAAAGATGCATGCTACTCATGAGGGCATATCGCGTAGGGACCGGTGAAATGGGACTGGCCGTCCAGTAAGGGCAATGCGGAAAGCTGCGCCCCTTGCTGACAGGGGCATGCAGGGAAGTGCAGAGGGCCCAGGGGCACGGCATGGTAAGAGTGGTCCGTCGGAGGGGCGCGACGCAAAATGATGGAAATTCCAGGGGCGCCAAACAAAATTTCCCAAGAAAATCATTAAAAAACAAAACAAAAGGAAAAAAGCAACTCGTAGGGGCCGTGAAAGCAGCTGGAGGGCGTTACAGCCCTCAGCAAAACATGCTCTCTGAAAATCAAGAAGGAAAAAAAGGGAAAAAAACGCAACAACTCTTTAGACGCAAAAACAGCTGGATACAGAATCTTAAGTACATGTGAGATCACAGCCCTGTCGGTTGCAAGTGTTATGATTCTGGTTGTTCGTTGCGAGGCCACCACTCCCTCACATAGACTTCCAGGTATGCCCCTACATACACAGAAGGAAGGGGAGGGGATAGGAGTCACAGGGAGAGATAAACACAACGGAAGACTTGACCATGTGATATGACAGGGTACACTGAAAGTGCAATTCACTCCATTCAATCCTCACGACCAGTCATAGAGAAAAGCCGCGCAGATCACATCCAGAGAACAATGAAACGATGATAGTCCAAACACAGTATCACACTGTTTATTAAACTCAGAGTCTTGAATTGTCAGGATAACTTCAGTACTACAGTGCGCTGCTCAGAAATGAGCAGCGCTTCACTCCACTACCCTAATTAGCACCCGTAACACCCCCTGAGTCCCTGAAACATCAAGCGCGACCCAGATACAGCCTTCTGAGGACAGCGCCACCCTGAAACAGGCCTCTGAGGCCAAGCGCCACTCAGAGGATGAAGAAGAAGACCAGCACCACAGTATCTGATGATGACGAAGTGTCGGAAGACTTCCCGGATGGAAGTCTGCAGCAGCGCCACCAAACCCTAACAAGATGACCTCTGAGATGAAGCAGCTGCAGCTATGGCTGCAGCGCAAACCCTCGGGGACCCCACTCCGGAGGAGGGTCCAGCAGGGCACCAATCTCTCTCGCCTCCAGCAGACCTCGATAACCAGACCTCTGTCAGCCCCTGCGTGCTGGGAGAGTACAGCGCAGGTCCCAGCTATGGCCTGCAGTCCGAAGGTCTGGCTATGCCCGTCTCCTTCCACGCTGAGCCGTCACCACTTCCGGTTCACGCGCAGCGCAGCAGCGATGTACACGGTACCAACTGCCCAAAAGCCCTGAACCGATGTGCCCATCCTACTTCTAGCCTACACCAACCTAGACCAGACTGACTGACCGACCGGTACCGTTTCTGTTTCGGCCTCTCGGCCTCTACCGGACCCGGCTATAGGCTATAGGACCGTCTATTCGGAATAGGCCTATAGGGCCTGTCTGTCTAGGGGTAGCCCGTGCCCGCTATCCACCGTTAGGGTAGCTGTAGGGAATCAGGGTAGTACCGGGCCTGTATTTTCCCGGATTTGTAGATATGTCCCTCACGGATTACCCTCACAGGTAGGTCTCTCGGTTAGCCCTCAGCCAAACAAAATTACGAATCTATCTACCTATGGTACAACCTCGACAGAGAGAGGCTACAGGTGACCAGAGAACAGCAAGTCATTGCAGACCTACCCTCCCTCGGAGCGAGGACCTCCGAGCTAGGGGCGTAGGCGTGCAGAGCGCCGAAGGGATACCCCATTCTGTGCTGCCTCATATTTGAGGATGACAGAGTTGGTTGTCTTCAGGAGGTCTTTGCGAGTAAACCAGCGATCTTCAGTGTGTGGCTGGTATAAGAACTTCACAAGGTTCTCCTTATCTTGGCCTGTCCCTGACTCATCCTCCACAGATTCGACCTCATACCCTTTGCCAGGGATTGTAGATGCAGAGGGACGTCCACATTGTAGGACGGTCCAAATGGATAATCTCCCACTGTATCTAAGACCTGCCATGGACCCATGTATCGTGGCAGCAGCTTAGGCGAAATGTCCTCCTCTTGTGACAGCTCAGAACTGAGTACCAACACCCGTAGAAGGACGCCTGTGCTTATTAGCCTGTTGAATCATAGTCTTTTGGGCTTTCAACAGGTTAGCACGGGCACGCTCTATGTCCACACGGTAACGCCTGGTGAATTCTGCAGTTCCAGGTGTCAGCGTAGGGGTAGCCTTGTCGATGATGTCATCGAGAGGCTGCCGTGGCTCACGACCCCAGTGTAAACGATAGGGTGTGAAACCAGTAGAGGAGTGTACAGACGTGTTATACGCAAGCTGTGCAGGACTCAGATGGAGATCCCAATCCTGCTGATCTGGACTGATCACAGGACACAGCAATTGGAACAGAATCTGGTTCATCACTTCAGCCTGACCATTGGCTTCAGGATGCCGACCAGATGTCATATCCTACGTAGCACCGTGTTCGCGTCCGGAGGCGAACGCGAACATGTTCGCCCGAACGTGAACAAGCGCCCAAAATCCTTCGAACGCGAACATAAAAAATATTAAACAAAAATAAAAATAAAAGTTCTCCAAAAAATCTGAAAAAAAATATATGTTATGTAAAACAACAATACAAGCAACTTTTGCCTTGGAGTCATGTTCAAATTCGTAGCCAATCATGAGTTAAAAATAAAAAACCGGATTTTTTTTTTTTTTTTTTTTTACGAAAACAAATTACGTTCGGCCGAACATGTTCGCGACCTGTTCGCGCGAACGTGAAGGGGTGCGAACACGTTCGCCATGCTACGCAGGTCATATCCAATCTGGAATGAAGGTAATCCCTGCAGTAGGATTGCCATTCATTGCTGCAAAACCGGGGATCTCTATCACTGACAATAGAGGTGGGTGGTCCATGATGTGTGACCCACCTGTCAACAAAAGTCGCTTGAACGGCTGGCACACGAGCCTCAACTGGTAAGGGGATGAACTCTGCATATTTGGAGAACCGGTCCACACATACCATGACCTGACGCATACCTCGTGGTGTAGTCCTACCCAAGTCAGTGAAATCAATAGAGACTGACTGTGCAGGGGTGTCAGGGATAGGTTGGGGTTTGAGTAGGCCAAGAGGAGGTCGACGTACCACGTTGTTTCTTTGGCATACTCACAGGTTTCCACAAAGTGCAGCATGTCACTCCTCATCTCCTTCCAGAAGAAGCGCTGCGAGAGGGCTGCATAAGATTTGAGGGCACCAAAGTGACCACGAGCGTCATGACACTCTGACATCAGAAGTGTCCTCAGCTTGCGATCTTGGGGAATGCACAGACGCTCCTCACCTCTGCTGCATGTGTACAGCAGTTCTGAGACCAGAGTATATCCTGGTTTAGAGGCAGGATCGTCCTGGAGATTCCTCACAATAGGCCCAAAGATCTCATCCTGGGGCAGCAACTGGGCAATGGTCTGACGTGTCCTCTCTCCAAATGAGTGAGTAAAGGAGATCAGGAACATAGCGTCAGGCCTACGAGAAAGGGCATCTGCTACTCTATTGTAGCAACTCTTCTTGTGTCTCAGTTCAAAGTCAAACATGTCAATGAACTGGATGTAGCGAGCAAGCTTGTCATTCAGCTTTCCCTGGGACTTCATCCACTAAAGGGTGGAGTGATCTGAAAAGATCTTGAAGTGCCTGCCCAGGAGAAAGTGTTTCCAATGCTTGAGCGCTGACACAAGAGCATAAAGCTCTTTCTCATAGGTAGAGTCCTGCAACTTCTTGGTCTTGATCTTCTTGCTCATGTACTCAATGGGCTGCAAACCATTCCCATCATCCTGCTGAAGTACCGCTCCTACCCCATACTGACTAGCATCAATAGTGAGCACAAAAGGCAGGGTAGGGTCAGGTAGCTTCAGAACAAGGGCACAAATCAAGGCCTCCTTGAGACGTGTGAAGGCCTCCAGACATTCTGATGTCCAAAGAAAGGAAGTGTCTTTCTTTGTGAGATCAGTCACGGATGCTGCAAACGCAGAGAAGTTCTTAATGAACTTCCTGTAGTAGGATGCAAGTCCCAAGACAGACCGGACATCACGAATGTTAGCAGGTCGCGGCCAGTCCTGAACTGCTGCAACTTTCGTTGCTTCAAGAGCCAACCCCTCTTCCAGAAATCACGTGCCCCAGATAGACTACAGAGGGAACCCCAAAAGAGGACTTCTCCCTGTTGATCTTATACTGGTTAGCACGTAAGGCCTGGAGGACCAGAGCCAAATGCTGCGCATGCTCCTGGACAGAGCGATTGAATACCAAGATGTCATCAAGGTAGACAACTACGAACTTATCCAGGTAAGGCCTCAGTATGCGGTGCATCTCTGTTTGGAAGGTGCCTGGCGCATTGCAAAGACCGAATGGCATAACCAGGTATTCATAAGTGCCATACCTGGTTTTGAAGGTTGTCTTGTGGACATCGTCTTCAACCATCTCAATCTGGTGGTAGCCAGATTTGAGCTCGATCTTGCTGAAAATGGTACAGCCCTGCACCATGTCCAACAGGTCATCAATACGAGGAAGAGGCTCTGTAGACTTCCTCGTGATCTTGTTGAGACCACGTTAATCCACGCACATCCTGAATTCACCATTCCCCTTTGGGACAAAAAGGATTGGTGCCCCAAACTCAGATGTGTTGGGTCTAATCCAACCCTTGCTGGTTAGGGTCTCTAACTGTTTCCTGAGCTTTTCAGGTTCAGCAGGAGACATCCTGTAGACCCGACCCTTGGGCGGGACCGAGCCAGGCAGGATCTCAATCTTATGTTTGGTCTGCCGACAAGTCCAGTAGGCTCCTCCATAAGATCTGAGAAACTGTCCACAACCTGCTGAATCTGAGAGGGACAAGGAGCAGTCTCCACGTCAGTCTGTTTGACATAAGCCACAAACAGACGGGCGTGGTCAGTCTGGCGTGAGAACCGCAAAAACTTGCGAGCACTCATGCAATAGCAACTGTTGGCTGGATGGTACTCGTCAGCGAGCATGCAAGGGCGATATACCCCATGCCGGTCAGGCAGCTCAACCCTAGGGATCTGCCAGTCGATCCTAGGATTGGTGGCACTCAGCCACGACATAGAGAAGACAAGGTCAAAGGGAACATTAGGAAACACATAGAAGTTGAGGCGGTGCCTGACTTCTCCCTGCTTGTCAAAGGACACAGGTAGGCCCTTGACAACAGTGGTAATCCTGACTGTGGAGGAGTCCCCAATGCGAACCTCCAAAGGTTGTCGCAATTTCACCAACCTCTGGTCCAAGTGCAGCTTGCTGACTGCCTTGGGAGAAATGAAGTTGCGAGTAGCCCCACAGTGTAAGAGCCCTTTGATCTTGGCTCCCAGAATGTAGGGTCGAAGTAGGATGAGTTCAAACTTATGCTTTTTCTTCTCCCGCAAAGATAGGAAAAGATCAGCAATGGTCTTAGCATCGTCCTCCTCCCACGTCTCATCCGACTCAGAGTCTTAAAAGGTGAAAGACCCTGATGATGCAATTCCAGAAATAGAGGAACCAGCGAGAGAATGTGAAGATTCACCTCCATCAGAGAGTGAATCAGCACTGGTGGAAGGAGCTGCTGCTTCCACCTCTCTCTGCTCTAGTTTTTTGAACTAGAGCTGCCTGTAGACCTGCGAGGCATGCTGGGACAGTCCTTGAGGAAATGGTCCCCCTCGCATCTCAGACAGACCCCCTTATCCTTCCTCTTCCTCCAAACCCCCTCCTGGATCCTGAGTGCATGCCAGGGGAAGGTGGAAGGATCAAGTGGGTCAGCTGGCCAGCGGACGTCTTGTGGTAAAGGTACTCTTTGGGCACCAGGGGAAGAGGCACGTCCCTTCCCTTTCCCCTGTCTACTGGTTGATGCTTTCTGGGCTGGGGCCTTGCCCTTTGTCAAGCCCATCAAAGCATCAGCCAGGGCAAGAACAGCAGAATCTGCAGCAGATGATGATGCAGTCCAAGGTGGAGGGCTCCCACCCAGGGATGCTGCGTCACAATCTGATCCGGATACTGCAGCAGCAAACAGGGCACCCTTTCTCCTTCTTCGCCCTTTGGAGGAGGGTCCCTTCCTTCCTTCAGAAGGTGCTTCCTGGACATGGAGTTTAGACTCCGAGTCCAGGGCTGCTCTGCCAAAGGACCGCCAGTCCTTGTGGCCCTGAGAGAAAAGAGCAAGATGGAATTGCTCAGGCACTACCCTTAGGAAATGAATGAGCAGATCCTGCTCACTCATCTCCAACCTAGGAGTCGATGTCAGACTCTCAAAGGTGGAATAGAGTTTGGACAAGGAGCCATCAAACTTTTTTCTGGACCAGACGCACAATTTTGTCTGCTGCTTTTTTGGCCTGCTCCTTGTCTTCAAACTGGTCCTGCAGGGCCTGCAGAAATCCAGCCACCCCCAACGTCTGCGCCCAATCAGCCATCTCCATACCTTGCTTGCTGGAGGTTGAGGAGCACCATTTCAGTGCTGATCGCTCCAGACGAGCAAGGATGGCTGACACCTTCACATCCTCATCACATTTGAACCCACTGAGGTAGGTCCTTTGTGCAGCAACCCAGTCTGCCACATCCACCTTTAGGTCCTCACCTGAGAACATGGGTGGCGGTGTCAGCTTAGGCCGCTGGAACTCAAATGGTGATGAGGGCTGCGAAGCTGCTGTTGATCTGGGTGTAGAGGGTGGAGTTGCAGGCCTGGATTGTGGGTTTTTTTGGGTGTCTGCTGCGGAAGGGCCCGGAGGTGGAGGAACAGTCTGAACAGGTGCAATCTGCAGATGTGTCGCGATGCTGTTCAACTGGGCAGAAATATCATCCAGCTTTTTGGACAAAGCTGAATGACTGGTCTCCAGACCAGAGATCTGGTCATCCCAGTTAGTGAAGTAGGACCGGTAAATATCATCCTGTAAAAGGATGAATTCTGCCATATCCTTACTGGCCTGACTGGTAGAACCGCTGCCCATGATCTTCTGCATGTCTGCAATTAAGATCTTTCTCCTGGCCTCTTTCTGAGCAGCCTCTTCCTTCTTCTTGAGCTCCTCCTTTAGATTCTCAACCGCCTTTAGATTCTCAACTGCCTGGGCCGGCAGTTCAACCTCTAAAGGGTTAGGCGGCACAGGTGTTGAAGTCTGCACTTTCATTTCAAGCTTTACCTGGGGTGTCTCCCCAGAACTTTCAACTCCCTCAGGCACCGCTGCCTTCCTTGAGTCCGCCATTTTGCTCCCCCCAATACAGATAAATAAAAACAAACAAACACTGAAGACAGAGCAGGAGGTAACAGGAATTGAATGTTCTCTGCAGTACTAATTCAATTGCTGTCACCCGCCTGGAGAGAGAAGATTGGTTAGTCTGAGCAAGTGAGTGCTCAGTCTCAGCAGACCGCTTGAGGGTCAGGGTCAGTTCAGAGTCCACTCAGGCAAAAACCAATTTCACGATTTTTCCATCCCTGCCCTGACACAACAATTGCAAGCAATAATTGCAAACCTTGAGTCAACAACTGACAGGATGCAGTCTTGGACTAATTAGTGTTGATTGGCAATCAGACAGAGTGACTAATTAGGGTTAGACAGGTCTCCACTGATGACCAAGATGCAGCGATTTACAGGATGACCTATTTTTAGACTTACCCTACTGACCTCAACACTGTATGACCCTATATGCCATCCCCTGGGTATGGCGAATTACATATTTCATTGTAACTGACTCAAATCATCAATTATGGATGTGCGATTTCAAACACTGCTAAAATACTGAATTGCGATTGACCAGGGACTGACAGAACTGATTTCTGACGGACAGAATCAAAGTTATGACTGACCCTAGTCTAGCCTAGCTTTGGCTATGTCAACACATAATTCAAATTTGCATTATCACTGACAATAGACCCCTGAATCCCAATTCACTGCACAATGTGAATCGCAATACTGTAGAGCAGTCCCAGATGAAATATGAGCCAGAGGGAAGGTCAAACAAGGTTAGTAGAAGTCAAAGAAGATAGGTAGGGGAAGTTGGATATGGCTGTCCCACAGTCTGAATTTCGATTTTCAACTGTCACCTAACAGACATACCAAATTTCTCTGTTCTAAAGTTAGCCCCAGAATCGCCACACAGGATGGAGTAAGGAACACACTTACTTCAGGGTCAACTCTGAAGAAGATGCATGAAACCCTGGCTATGGCTGACTGGTCAACCCCATCTCTCCAGTTTCATCTCCTGACAATATCCAATGTTCCCACGTACCAAATTACCTCAAACTTGGTGATCCTGTAGATTTCCCTGAGGCGCTTCACCCCCAACTGACAGATTCAAAGAATTTAGACTCCCAAGTGCCAATAACTGACAAAGTCAGTGCAGCGCCACATCACTCTGTACTGCGCTGCCTGGAAATTGGGGATCCTGACCCAATTCCACAATCGCAACCTCCTGGGATCACTTCCTTCACAATCGCCGACCTCCAGGTGAATCACCAGGCTATAATTAGCCTCTCAGAGCCTCCCAGGCCTCTGAGTATCAATCGCCAGCCACTCCTGCACAATCCCAGTCAGGAGTGAGTCACCCTCTGCCTGTTGCTTCTCGCCACACACTCACCACCATCACCCTCACTGACAACAACCTTGAAGATGATGAATCGCCATGAGACTCAACTCCGGTATCTCGTCAGATGATGATGGGTGCTCCAACTCATCACTTGCTTCAGAGTCTGGATCCAATTGCTCCGATACCTACTATTATGATTCTGGTTGTTCGTTGCCTGTAGGCCACCACTCCCTCACATTGACTTCCAGGTATGCCCCTACATACACAGAAGGAAGGGGAGGGGATAGGAGTATCACACCGCACAGGGAGAGATAAACACAGCGGAAGACTTGACCATGCGATATGACAGGGTAGACTGAAAGTGCAATTCACGCCATTCAATCCTCACAACCAGTCATAGAGACAAGCCGAGCAGATCACATCCAGAGAACAATGAAACGATGATAGTCCAAACACAGTATCACACTGTTTATTCTCGAATTGTCAGGATAACTTCAGTACTACAGTGCGCTGCTCAGAAATGAGCAGCGCTTCACTCCCCAACCCTGATTAGCACCCGTAACACCCCCTGAGTCCCTGAAACATCAAGCGCCACCCAGATACAGCCTTCTGAGGACAGTGCCACCCTGAATCAGGCCTCTGAGGCCAAGCGCCACTCAAAGGATGAAGAACAAGACCAGCACCACAGTATCTGATGATGACGAAGTGTCGGAAGACTTCCGGATGGAAGTCTGCAGCAGCGCCACCAAACCCTGACAAGATGACCTCTGAGATGAAGAAGCTGCAGCTATGGCTGCAGCGCAAACCCTCTGGGACCCCACTCCGGAGGAGGGTCCAGCAGGGCACCAATCTCTCTCGCCTCCAGCAGACCTTGATAACCCAGACCTCTGTCAGCCCCTGCGTGCTGGGAGAGTACAGCGCAGGTCCCAGCTATGGCCTGCACTCCGAAGGTCTGGCTATGCCCGTCTCCTTCCACGCTGAGCTGTCACCACTTCCGGTTCACGCGTACCAACTGCCAAAAAGCCCTGAACCGATGTGCCCATCCTACTTCTAGCCTACACGGACCTAGACCGGACTGACTGACCGACCGGTACCGTTTCTGTTTCGGCCTCTCGGCGTCTACCGGACCCGGCTATAGGCTATAGGACTGTCTATTCAGAATAGGCCTATAGGGCCTGTCTGTCTAGGGGTAGCCCGGGCCCGCTATCCGCAGTTAGGGTAGCTGTAGGGAATCAGGGTAGTACCGGGCCTGTATTTTCCCGGATTTGCAGATATGTCCCTCACGGATTACCCTCACAGGTAGGTCTCTCGGTTAGCCCTCAGCCAAACAAAATTACAAATCTATCTACCTATGGTACAGCCTCGACAGAGAGAGGCTACAGGTGACCAGAAAACAGGAAGTGTGAGGATTGATCCCTAAAAAGGGGCCTTGCCGTGATGTACGTGTTCTGGGCCAAGGCCCCCAGCAAGCCTAGTGCCCGCCCTAAGTGAAGGAGGGCCAGCAAATCAACGAGAGGCCTTTTTGCGACATTTCACAAAGTGGGGTCCAGACAGTTGCCGCACGCCAGTTGGTTGGAGTGCACCGAGTACCAGA
Source organism: Chara braunii (assembly GCA_003427395.1). NCBI lineage: Eukaryota > Viridiplantae > Streptophyta > Charophyceae > Charales > Characeae > Chara > Chara braunii. The sequence goes on along the minus strand of BFEA01000009.1, from coordinate 5,226,568 downwards.
TCCCTGCAAATGCAGTAGGACCAGGGCCTCAGAATTGGTTAGGCCCTGGGCKCATAAACGTGAGGCCGACATTGCATGCTGGATATAGAGRCYGAAAATGCCAGTGGGAAACCGGCCCACTATCTGAATCTGGACAAAGGCCTTGATGAAAGAGGCACAACTGTACGGCCTGGGCCCTTATCTGCATYGGGTCTGGGCACAGCTACCGGGACCCAGGCACAGGCTGAAACGAGGCCGCCCTCGCGCTGCTTGGCATATARGCAGAGCATGCGGCTGGGCAAGGGATCTTGGCCATTGCGAGCAATGCSGGCAYGCTGAAGCACTGCGAGGTGCTGCGCTGCGCTAGGCTGAGGTGAAGGCWGGCTGGCGCTAAGCRGTAGGGCGCAGCCTGGGCGCAGGGCGCTGGCGGCCATAGCCGGGCTGCCTGTGGGCGCAGAGGGAGGTGAGGGCSAAGGTGGTTCTTCGGGAAGTGAAGGGCGCTGTGTGGGATAACAAGGGAGAGTGAGGGTGAAGAGAGAGACGTACCTGGTGGAGAGGAGGTCGGCATTGGTGTTGACATCATCACTCGCTGGTCGTCAAGTTGTCTGGTTGCTTCCATGCTGTAGTTGTAGTGTTAGGCTGTAGAGTAGATAGGGCGCCTGGCGCCATTCAAGAGAGAGAGCTACATTGGGTTATGCTGTTGGTGTTGCCCGATTGGGCTTGGACATTGACTCACGATTCTTCTGTATCGTTCTCAAATAATGGATGGTTACTCGGTTCCATTGTGCTATCTGCTCTTGCTTTGACTACTTGGACTTCAGTGTGATTTTGCAATTTGGATTTCTGTGCTTCGTCCACATTCATGTTCCTTGCACAAGTGTCAGCTGTCTGTGGAAAGCGCCCTGACCCGTTGGCAGGGCAGTAAAAGTAAATGAGAAGAAAAAAAAACACAAAACAATAAACAAAAAAAAAAACAGAACACGAAAGAGAAGCCAATGTTCTGGGCAGATGAATTCCTGGAAGCACTACTGTGAGCACACCTTCACGGCTTCTCCCCCGACGTCCTTCCTTTCAAGTTTCAACTATGCAGCTCCTTTTTTTTTTGTTTCCTTTCGTTTGCAAGTGTCAGCTATCCATTGAAAGCGCCCTGCTCTTTGGCAGGGCACTAAAATGTATTGAGAAGAAAAAAAAGTCAAACAACAAAAAAGTAAAAAAAACAAAAGACGACACAAGCAAATATTCTGGGCAGATGGATTCCTGGAAGCACTACTGTGAGCACACCTCCTCCCGACGTCCTTCCTTTCAACTAGGCAGGTTCTTTTTTTTTTTTCCCATTTTCTTCTCTCCGACCCTCTTCTGGACCCCTGAAAGATGCGGTGTGACGTATATTCCCATTTTTCCCAACGCTGGCTAAGGTAGTGGTGGTTTAAGTAGTTTTGTCCATGTCAGTGGATTGCAGTCTAGCAATGGCAGCCCTCCATCCTGGATCTTAGAGATTTGGAAGTCTTCCATGGATCCCTTCCTTCGTCCCACAGATGTTGTACCTTCCCTACCCGCTTTTCTATTCATGGTTTCCACCCTCTCTCTTTCACTTGTTTGGGCCCATGGCTTTCTGCCCTGGTCTCTCAGCTCCAAGTTTCCGAACAGGGGTTGCCTCCATACCTCCTCCGTGGATGTTGGGATTTTGATTCTTCTCTCCACAGGTTGATAAGGAAGGACTGATATCCACATGGAGGACTTCTGCTTCCGTGTTGGTCCCCCCACTGGCTTTTCCATTATCATTTCTCAGATGCCAACATTTTTTTTAACCCTTCAAAGGAAAACTGCCTTGAGATATCATTGTGGAACTGACCGGCCCAAAATTGTTCAGAAACATATGATTTCATACATCTGGTCCCATCAGGATTCGAACTCGGGTCTGCATTTTGACAGTTCATGGGTGTACCAACTAGCAAGGCCTGATGGTACCTCAGATCCCGATATGTGTTCACGAGCCAGAAGTAACCTTCTGTTTCTTTATGTGCTCTGAAGAGGACAAGATCACGGACTTGGTGTAGTGCCATGTCATTCCATGAGGATTCCTTGCATGGCGGCCGACTCATCACCCATTTGCACTGGAGCGCTTTGCATTCAGTGGCCGTATCTATGATGTCTTGACCACCTCGACGTGCTCGCCTAGCAATGTACTTCCAAGCTACATGGAAATGAAGTTAGTTCTTGCTGCTTCCCCTGTCCGGAGATAAACTGCTACCTGTCTCCATAATTGCTTTGTAAAATGTTTGGAAGGATTCCATACTAAGGCTGCGTAGCCGATCACGGAGAAATAGACAAGTTCATTACTAGGTCCCTACACATAACCGAGCGGTAGACTTTTTGCCATCCTGTAAACTTGTTCATATCTCCTGCAAGGTGGCTTGTCACCACGTGGTCGCTGGTTCCTTTGGCTGTCGCAGAGATTATGATGGCTGCATCAAGGTAGGGGGGTTTTGTAAGAAAGGAATGGCCTGGCCCTAGGTCTGCTGCTCTGTGCCATGTTAGTGGTGGAAATGCCTCACTGATTTTCTGTGTAAAATACCTGTGTGTGTGTGTGTGTGTGTGTGTGTGTGTGTGTGTGTGTGTGTGTGGTGGTGGTGTGTGTGGGGGG
>BFEA01000009.1:5189581-5207942 GCA_003427395.1 Chara braunii | reverse complement strand
AGCGGGGTGAAAGGAGGCGAGGGAGGTGAAGAAGAAGAAGGTTGGCGAGGAAGGAGACCCGGCAGCCATAGCTGACCGGGAGGTTGACCGAAAGGGTTGACCAGAGGCGTTGACGGCGTTGACCGGAGTTGACCGAGGGTGGACCAAGGGTCATAGCAGCGTTGATCGGCGTTGACCAAGGCGTTGACCAAGACTTTGACCAAGCTGGAGTTGGTAACATCTCGCCAAGCCTTCAGCCTATCCCTTGCCCTGTGGATGTGCACACACCCCTTGGTACTTGCTGAGTCAAGTCAGTCTGTCTATCTTTCTACATTGAGTCTCTTCTGTCTTAGGTCATAGTACTCTGTGGATGAAAGATGGGGCTTGGATGACGAAACCCTAGTCTGACCTTGTAGGGTTGAGACTGTGGCTGATCCAACTTTCTAGGGGGGCATAACCCTCCCAAGGACCGGTGCTGACCGGCTGGAAACGGTTGGTAGGACTCAGTGGGCCTGAACGACAGTTAGGGCTGACACACCAGGCAGTCTTTAAGTGTTGAGGGCCTGTTTGAACCACTCCCCTACCAGACCAAGTAAGGCTGATGATCTGTGTCTGACGACTCGACTGACCCGGGGGATACGAACCCTCCCAAGGACCGGTACGGACCGACGGGCTGCTCAGTGTGGCACAGTAGGCCGGAAAGGCTGAGTTGTGGGCTGAAAGCACAGGCGGAACCAAGCTGATCATGTCGTCCTGTATGAGACGTTAAATAATTCTTGAGGAGTTACGGGGGATCTCCTTAAATGCCTCCTGATCAGCCACTGGTTCAGTAGTGACAGCCATAGCATAGGTCTAGGCTAGAGACCATAGTTGACAGGGTCCTTGTCAGGATTCTGTAAGTCTTAGATTGAGTCTATAGGCTTGTCAGTCAGGGGTCAGAGTCTACGTGGTGAGGTCTGGAACCATTAACCCGGTTGTACACTTATCACCATGGTTGGGACCCGTAGTGGGTTAGAGACTAGCCCCTATAGTAAGGAGCAGCAAGAAAAGATGGCCGCCTTAGTCCAAGAGAACAGGGAGAGAAAAGAGCGTGAGAAGCAAGCGAAGCTAAAGGCTATCGCAGACGAGCAGGCGGCGAAGATGAAGAGATTGGAGGAGGAGATGAAAAGAGTACGACAAGAGGAGGAAGAAAGAAGAAAAGTTGCCGAAGCCGAAGCGGTGGTATAAGAAGAGAAAGAGAGACTGAGGATTGAGAGTGGCGAAGGAAGCAGTGGTGGCACGATGAAGAGGGTCGCTAATTTATCGTTGGGTGAAGAGGAGGAGGCAGAGTCCTATGTGACTGAGGATGAGAGGGCTGCGCTAGCCAGTGAGCTAGCAACAATGACAGATCCTATGGAAAGGCGAGAAAGGGAGGAGGAGCAGAAAYTGGCATGGAAGTTGAGGATGAAGCGRGAGAAGAAGAGGAGGAGAGAGGAAGTGAGTAAAATGACTGCARAGGTAGCGAAGGTGCAAGCGTGCAGGYAGGAGGTGTTGGCCCARCCGGATGATAAGGCCAAGTGGGACAAGGTACTGGGGTACCTGGAAGTGTTGAGCAAGGCCTGGATGGAAGAGCGCCAGGCTAGCTGGAGCCAAGATGTAGCCTTAAGTGCCATGCGGTCAGGGTTTAGAGACTTTGCGCGCGAGATCGTCACCCATATTGGGGGCGAAGTCAAGCAATTGAGAGACAATGTAGGGAAGTTTTGTGAGGGCGCCATTCAGGGTGCCAAAGCTGTAGCCGCTGTAGAGGGAGAGCCCAGACCTCGTAAGGACCCAGTGAAACTGAAGTTCCCAGATGCGTACGGGGGAAAGAAGGAAGAAAACTTTGGCAACTGGGAAACCAGTGTCAATAGTTATATTTATCTACAACACATTCTGATTGAGGAACAAGTCCTCGTGGCCTTCCAGGCCCTCAAAGATGAAGCGGCTAGTTTCGCCAGGTCTTTTGCGCGTATAGCTGGTTGTGAAAACAACCTGGTTGCATATTCCAAAGTCACCCCTCTTTCCCAATTCCTCAAGCTCCTCAAGGAGCGTTTCGCTGACCCAATGCGAGGCATTAGAGCCTCTGACAAGCTGCAAACGATCCACTCACGACAGTGGAGGAGTGCCAGGGCCCTCAAGGGTACCATGGACGACTTAGTGGCCATCCCGGACCATGGGGTCACTGAGACCCAGTTGGCCCAATTGTTTTATCGTGCCATACCAGAGGCCTTGCGCGGGCATTTCTTTGACAAATCTCAACAGGCCGGCATCACATATGATGCATTCAGTAGGGAAGTCGTCCTATATGAGTCAAAGTCTATGCCAGTTACCACCTTCTGGCACAAAGACTTGGAGAAGGGATAGGGATGGAAAGGGCGTACCATCTCTGGCCAAGTCAAGGCCAAGGATCATATGATCCTTACCTTAGAGGAAGGTGGTACAGACGAGGTTCCGTATAGTCAGATCGAGTGGGGCCTCGAGGATGATGGCAGTAGTGTGGGGCAAGGGAGGTCCTATGCTGTTGTCGCGGCTGGAGGGAGGCCGCAAGGTAGAGGAGGAGGCTAGGGCCAAAGGGGCCAGGCCATGGGAGGCCGAGGACCGGGCGCGCAGGGGGGTTCGCGGCCAAGGAAACCGCCAAGCGGGAGGTAGGGGTCAAGGTTTCCCATTAAATTGCCAGGGTAATCGGTCCCCACAGCAAGGAGGTGGAAGAGCACCTCAAGGAGGATGGCACCCAGGCTTGCCACAGGGCAGGCCCTGGGAAGACTTGGGCTTGGACCAACGATTATGGCAGGAACACGTGAACATGGTTCAGTGCGTTTTTTGTGGTGACTCGGCGCACGTAATTAAATATTGTCCTAAGTATAGACAGGCCCGTTGGGCTGCCCAACAGTCAAAAGGCAGCCGCCAGTAGGGGTGGCAACTGCCCCTACTTCAAGGTCATGTGGAGAAGTGAGCGCGCGCGAACAGGACACTCCCAACCCACATGAACCTATGGCAGAGGTTGCAGGCTTGTGCCTAGCTAGCTGTCCAGAGACCGCCTGTGTTAGCGTCTCTTTAGGCACGTCCCTCACAGGTGTGGCAGCAGCGTTGAAGGAGAGAATGCCAGCCTGGGCCAAGATGAAGAAAGAGAGTAAAGGACAGTTGATCTTGGTAGATGTAGAAGTTTTTAGAAGCAGAGTAGGGGCCCTCATAGACTCAGAGGCCACCCGCAGTTATATTAGCCGTAGGGCGCTGAAGAAGCTGAAGCTAGGATTAAAAGTCCAGAAATTGGCAGACCCCATAGTCAGTGTCCTCGCAGACAACCGCACGATGCGAGTTGAGGACTATGTAGAGGGAGTCCAGGCGTATTTTCGCCTAGAGAAAGATGGGAAGGTGGAGAAAGTTCTCCATTCCCTGACTCTCCTCGTACAGGATGACCTTCCTTTCGATATAGTGTTAGGAATGGATTGGGGAGAGGCAGCAGGGGYYACACTTCATTTGAGAGAGCATGARTGTAGGCTCCCTAGTCYGTCAGGCGAGGTTAAGACTGCCCGCTTGTTCCATGTGTCTGGTGTAGATAACACCTTGGCACATTGCTGTCTCAGTGCTCCCGCGTTCGCGCGATTAGTCAAAAAGGAGCAGTTAGAGGAACAGGTCTTTGTAGTGTATGTTAGACCTGTCACCGAGGGCAAGGAAGAGATAAGTTCCACAGATCCAACCATAGCCAAGATGCTGGAAGAATTCAAAGACTTGACTGAGTCGCCGACAGGAGTAGTGTCGCGACCCATCCAGCACAGGATAGAGATAGAGCCCGACAGTAGAACTCCTAAGGGTGCAGTCTACAGAATGTCCCCCAGGGAGTTAGAGGAGCGTCGCAAGCAGTTAGATGAGCTCCTAGAGAAAGGTTGGATCAGGCCCAGTTCGTCTCCTTTTGGAGCACCCGTTTTGTTTGTCCCCAAGAAGGAAGGAGAGCTAAGAATGTGTATAGACTATAGGGGTTTGAATGCGATTACTGTAAAGAATGCTGAGCCACTGCCCAAGATAGACGATCTTTTAGATCGGGTACATGGTTGCAGGTATTTCTCCAAAATAGACTTGAAGTCCGGATACCATCAGATAGAAGTCCATCCTGATGACCAGTACAAGACTGCGTTTCGGACTAGATACGGGCACTATGAGTTCATAGTGATGCCCTTTGGACTAACCAACGCGCCAACTACCTTCCAGCGTTGTATGAACGACCTGTTTAGACCGTGATTAGATAAGTTTGTAGTAGTCTATCTAGATGATATCCTAGTTTTTAGTAAGACCCTCCATGAGCACCAGGGTCATCTGAGGCAGGTCTTGGAGAAGCTACGAGAGGCTAACTTCAAGATCAATGCAAAGAAGTGTGAGTGGGCCAAGACACAAGTTTGGTACTTGGGCCACGTGTTGGACGGAGATGGCATTAAGCCAGAGGACAGCAAGATAGCGGCGATTAGAGACTGGCCGACGCCCCGCACATTGACAGAGTTGCGATCGTTCCTAGGCTTAGCTAACTACGATAGGAAGTTTGTGAGGAACTTCTCCACTATCGCCGCCCCCTTGCGCATACTGCTAAAGAAAGAGGCAATCTGGCAATGGGACAAAGACTGTACGTCTGCGCTCAAGAAGTTAAAGCGCGCATTAATAGAATATCCTATCCTCAAAGTAGCAGATCCGTCCTTGCCATTGTCGTTACCACGGATGCAAGTCAGTACGGGATAGGCGCCGTGTTGCAGCAAGACGACGACAATGGCTATAGACCCATAGAGTTCATGTCAGCGAGGATGCCCTGTGAGAAGGTCGCTACCTCCACGTACGAGAGAGAACTCTATGCTCTCAGGCAGGCTTTAGACCATTGGAAGCACTATCCGCCAGAATACACTTCAAAGTGTATTCTGACCACGAGACACTTCGTTGGTTAAAGACACAGGCCAAGATGACACCTAAGTTGACTAGGTGGGCCGCAGAGATAGACCAATTCGACTTTGAGCTCAAGCCAGTGAAGGGCAAATACAACGTAGTTGCGGATGCTCTGAGTAGGAGATCAGACTACTTTGGAGCCGTAGTACACTATCTGGATATAGGGAGAGGCCTGCAGGAGAAAGTGAGGCAAGCATATGCGCAGGACCCTATCTATAGCGACCTCCTAAAGAGAGTTAGAGAGGCCCCAGAGACTAAACCAGACTGCCGCACTACAGACGGGTTGCTGTTTGAGAAGGCTAATGTGTTTGACCGCCTGTGCGTTCCCAACAGCGAAGAGATCCGCAGTTTGATTTTAGGGGAATGCCACGATACTGAAGGGCATTTCGGTTGGCAAAAGACATTAGCCAACCTGATGCGTGCGTATACCTGGCCAGGGATGAAGAATGACTGCATAGAGTATGTCCGMAGTTGTAAAGTGTGCCAKAGGAATAAGTCTACKACAYGCGCRCCCCTAGGTCTTYTCAKACCCTTGCCYATYCCGGATCAGYCGGGAGACTCYGTGTCCATAGACTTCATGGACACCCAAGTCAAGAGTAGACATGGTAAGAGCCAAGTCATGGTCGTAGTTGACCGCTTTAGCAAATATGCAGTTTTCGTTCCTTTGCCTGCAGAGGCACGTACGGACTTAGTTATACAGAAGTTTTTTGACTTTTGGGTTAGTGAGAATGGAATCCCATTGTCAATWGTTAGTGATAGAGATAGTCGTTTCACCAGCCAGAAGTGGCAAGAACTCATGAGAGTCTACGGATCTAAGTTGCTAATGTCATCTGGCTGTCACCCAGAGACTAACGGTCAGACATAACAGATGAACAAGATCCTACAGCAAGTTTTGCGCATGTACATTAGACCAGATCAGATTAACTRGGATGAGATKTTGCCTAAGGTAGCTAGTGCATACAACAACAGCGTGCATCTATCCACCTGCCGCACTCCCAATGAGTTGCACAAGTCCTTTCGACCACGCAGACCGTTCGAAGGACTGAACCGGGATCAGATTCACAAATTACCGCCCGGTACCAGGGAGTTTGCGATACAGCACGAGAAAGAACTAGCCACTGTTTTTGAAAACCTCAGGAAGGCCCAGCATAGGATGATAGAGCAAAGCTAATAAGCACCGCCGCCCGTCGCAGTTTCAGGTAGGCGACTTAGTCTGGGTCAAGGCTAAAGAGTTTGCACCTGAGGAAAACATCTCGCAGAAGTTACTGCCCGCATATAGAGGACCGTGGCCGGTTCTAGAAGTCAAGGGCGGAGAGGATGGCCCGTCCTATAGCATTGAAATTCCAGCACACCTCCACACATACCCTGTGTTTCATGCTTCAAAGCTGCTGCCGTGTGTCAAAAGTCAACAGTTCCCTTCGAGAAGATCCATGATCCTCCCGGATATGGATGGAAGTTATGACATTGAAGGCATTGTAGATGAGGATGTGTTCAGAACAGGAGGTAGAGGTCGTCCCCAGAAACAATATAAGGTCCATTTTGCTTATCAGGAACCGGAAGACGACCGCTGGTTCACGAAAACAGAACTTCTAGAAACCGCTCGGGAGTGAAACGGTTTTCACCTTTTAGCAGTAGCGGATGCAGTACCCAGGATTTGACCCCTAGACCTTACCCTACCTATGTACAGTATCTGTATAGATCCCGAGAATTGAACCTGTGACCTGTGTATTCGCAGATAGTTGGTAGGTCTGTCGTAGGCCATAGGCAGTAGGGGTTCGATCTGTAGGTCTATAGCGTAGAAGTCTTAGTGAGTTCCGGAAGCTTAGCTGTAGACCTTCTAGAAGGTAGGCAAGTGGGCAAGTGGTCAAGTGGCGAGGCAAGTGGTGGACTAAACCGCAGTGCAACAGCAGTACAACGTCGGTAGGATAGCGGTGAGTCCACAGTCAGTCAGCGGAAGGTCCAGTCAGTCCCAGTCYGGTCCAGCAAGTACCACAGGGGGACTGTGAGCACCAAGGGCCGATGGCAAAGGGCAGACCAACGAGTTTCTGAAGTATAAATCAAGGGGCAGCGCCCAGCCATTCATTGATTCCTGCGTGAGCCATGCGGAAGCGCTGCCACAGCGAGGTCTGCATATGAGCCCGGAGGACGCAGTGGGCAAGAGAGAGGGAGTTAGTCTAGCGATAGGTTAGATGCAGCGATAGTTGCCACAGCTGTAGTTACTAGTGAGTGTGTGTGTGTGTTTGAGTGTTAGAGTGATGCGTGTGGGATATCCAGGGTGATCCAGTGTATGTGAACAGTGAGATGTTTGGGCGCTGAAGTCGCCATAGCCAATTGAGAGTGAACTCGTATCTGAAAGCCATATCTCTGAGTTTTGAGTGGGCGCATGTCGCCAGTATGCTGCGTTGCTGTTTACATGCATGAAAAGTGTGTTTGAGAACGAGTCTGATTGCAGGGGTGGCTGACTACATGCTAAACCCAGACCCGAACCTGGTCAGATCCAGACATTCAGCCGTATGTCTCGATTACCGGACATGCACTGGACATCTGGACATGTCGGGATGGGTATTCTGATGTGCAGATATGTCGTGTAGTGGGAAAAAAAAACTGTAAAGGAGAGAGAGAGATGAAACTGTGTGGATTCTTGGAAAGGTCAGTCACGTTGTCACTGAGCTTGAGAGATACATTAGAACCACTTTTTCATGGATAAGTTTTCCTTCTATAAAAATCTTTCAGAACTGTTTCGTTAACCTTGTATGCTTTGACATTCCCGTCCGATAGAGTTCTCGACTGCCCAATTCACCCGAGTATTACTCGGGTTACTGTTGATAAAGATTTTGCCATGCCGTCCATGACAGCATACAGATTTTACTTATCAATTTTCCATGGTGAATCTTGGGAGAATCATGATCTGAATGGTGAATAGTCCCCTTTGCACCCTCTGCGACCTCATGCAGCCCGATTGACAAGAGGGTGCCACTGTCTGAAGCTACTCCCCTTAATTAGTTTTTAAATCAAGGATATGCGAGTGCGAGGATTAAGCCCTCGCGGAGCCCTTCTCGGGCATGCAAAGTTCTGGGCTGCAGCCCCCAGCAAGCCTCATGCCCACCCTAAGTGAAGGCGGGCCTGAATATCCACGTGAGGCCTATTTTGGACATTTCTCATATGTTTTGTATCAGACGGGTGCAGCACGCCAGTTGGTTACAGAGCAATGTGAGGCTCTTCTGGCCCCTTCCAGAAACAGCAGCTGCGCCGTACAGTTGAGCCCAGGGCTCAGGTGGTTGAGTCCTGGGGACACACACTGAGAGGCCGACACATCAGGGAGAGGCCACGGACCAATGAGAAAGCAGATGATACAGCGTCACACATGCTACGAACCAATGAGATCGCTCCAAACACTTGGAGCCTGGGGAGCTGCTTGGATGTGCATAACGGCACGGGTCCCAGGCCAGTATATGGGCGCAGACACAGGGGCCGGACTGGAAGCTACTGGAAACTTGCCCAGCCAGGCCCACACAGCCACACACAGGGCCGACACTTTCCGTAAAGGAAAGTGCCCTGCCCAGGCAAGGGGATTCTGTGTTGTGCTTGCTGGCAGCAGCGCTGCTGGTTTGAGCGCTGGAGGCCAGTGGTAGGCCAAGGGCTGGAAGAGGCGCATACGGGCGCACCGTGGTGTTGGGTGCTGTTGGTGCAGCAGGCGCTGAGCGGCCATGGCCGGGCTTGCTCAGCAGAGGCTGGTGATGGTGATGGTGGTCGTTGGGTGTCGGGTATACACACTGTGGGAAGTCAAGGGGTGATGTGAGAGGAGAGAGAGACATGTACCTGGTGTATGCTGACAGTCTGCATTGGCGACGTTGTCACGTACTTTGGTCTTCGGCATCGAAGTGATTCCTTTGCATGAACGTAGTGTAGGCTAGTATAGGTGCTGAGTAGATAGGCTCGACGCTGAGCACGAATCGAGAAGAGAGACATTGGATACTATGTTGGTGTGACAAGAGAGTGTTGACATTGACATTTGAGTTCATTGTATTGATCTTATTTGGCTGATAACTCGGTGCATTGTGCTTTCTGCTTGGTACACAACTATCTGGTCTACAGCGTGATTTTGCAGTTTGGAATTCTGTCTATCGCTCTCGCTCGTGTTCCTTGCACGGGGTAGCGTGTGGGATTACTTTTGAATTTTCAATGGCAAAATCTTTTGAGACTTGATATCTGAAGGGTGAATACAGAGCCCGATTGAAATGAGATGCCCCCCTGTCTGAAGATAGTACCCTCAATTAGTTTTCCAATCAACGATGTAGAAAATGCCACGTGGGATTGCTTTTTGAACTTTCAACTGTCAAATCTTCAGAGAATCAACATCTGAAGGGTTCATAGTGTTGCCTTTTCATCCCTGAACACCTAATGAATCCGGATCGCTGACCCCCTTCTTTTTTCTGTGGGGCCGTGTGGGCCCCAATCTGGACATCCAGACCCAGCCGGGCCAAAGAACTGCACAAGCGAAAGGTAATACAACAGTTGCAGTGTGCATCATGTTGTCTTGCATAGAAGATTCTAAGGTAAAGCGGTTACAATTTTGGATCTACTCATGTTCTGTGCTATAGAAGATTCTAAGGTAAAGCTGTTTCAATTTTGGATCTACTCGTCATGGTGGAAAAGGGGTGGCAGTGACAGTTTACACACACACACATACACACTAACAGAAACATACGAATGAGCATCATTAAGAGAATAGACGATATGAAGATCAGAAATGGAATGTATGAAGATGAAGGACGGACATGAGACTGTATAAGCTGAAGATCTGAAGTGAAATGAACAGGAGTATGAAGCTCTGAAGAGATGCACAGGAGCACACCTTCCCTTTTACTCTGCCTCCTGAAATAAAGTGCAAGTGGGCCGTGAAGGCACACGGGGATGTGGGCAGCTGCCGCTCAACCACAATCAACGCGGGCAGCCTTGTGCGTAAGAGGCACAGTAAAAGGGGAGCTGCAAGAACAATGAAAGGGGTACCCCACGGACTACCAAACAACTGTCTAATTAAAAAATTGCTTTAATATGTTGGACATCTCAAATGCTATCGTTGTCTGCAATATGACAAAGACTGCTTTGATTCTGAATCTATTCACATGGGTGGAATTGGGGCTGTTGTGGGGAAAATCTAAAACACACACACACACACACACACACACACACACACACACACACACACACACACACACACACACACACACTTTGTAGACAGGGGCTGGAACGGCAATGCCTCTATAATTGCGGTTGGCGTGCCTCTGTGTTCCTAGGATGTACGAGCCACGTAGCCTGTGACATCTGTCTGCGCCGTGCCATTCAATGCAGCAACTGTGACTGCAAAAATTGGATGCGGTGCTTCCATAGCCCACACCCGAACCGGTCCTGTCCGGTATGTAGGGGTCGCCACTCGCCATAAGTTTTTTTTTTTTTTAATAGAAATACACCTTTCCCCTGCTCTTGCATGTCACTCTATCCTGCCCTCCACATATTTCTTTCCTTCCCGTTGCCCCTACCTCCCCCTGCCCCATACTCCTAGAGAACTCCGCTTTCTATCCCTTACCCTCCACCCTCCCCTCCACTCCCTTTTGCAATCAGACTCGTTATCTTTCACACTTTACATGCAGGCAAACAGGTGTGCAGCAAACTGGTGACCAGCGCCCACTCAAAACTCAAAGATATGGTAGCCGAGAACACAGTTCAAGTACAAGTTCACTTCAATGGCTATGGCAACTCAGCACCCACACAACTCTCTGTTCACACACACAGGATCACCCTGGATATCCCACACAGGATACTCTGTCCACACACATACACACACACTGCACGCTATCTACAGCTATGGCGGCTATGGCCGCTGCTACCCTATCGCTATGGCTACGCTCCTCTCTCGCCCACTTAGTCTTCGGGCTCACTGCAGACCACCTAGCACAAGTCGCTGTGGCAGCGCTTCCGCATGGCTCACGCAGGAATGAATGAATGGCTGGGCCTCTTGATTTATACTTCTGCTGCTCGTTGGTCTGGCCCTTTCTCATGCCTGTAGTGCACACAGTCCCATGCGGTACTTGCTTGACTGGACTAGGACTGACTGGGAATGGGGCTGCTGACTCAGCACGGGTAGACTCCAACACTTGCCCACTTGTCTCGGCCTAAACATGGGCAACTTCGAAAGGCCACTACTCGAACCTTCCGGAAGGCCGTAGACTTGGCCTTTCGATACTGTAGCAGCTACGACCTTGACCTTTCTGGACTGTAGCAGCTACGACCTTGACCTTTCGGAACAGCTACAGCGATGACATCTAGACCTGGCTAAGACTCCTACTCGGCAGGTCTACAGATCGAACCCGTGCTGCCTACGGACCCTACGACAGTCTACACACTGTTACAAATACACAGGTCACGGGTTCAACTCTCGGGGTGGACACAAATACTGTACACCGGTAAGGTGGGGGCTAGGTATCGACCCTGGGATCTGCATCGGCTACTGCGAGCTGGTGAATACCGTTTCAGTCCCGCCGGCCTAAATTAGAGGTTCTCCGAGAATAACTAAGTCCAAAGCAGGACCTTTACCTTTCTTTTCTCTCTCGTAGGCTCTAACTATGCCGGGAGCTGTTTCTAGAAGTTCTGCTCTAGTAAACCAGCGGTCGTCCTCTGCTTCTGCGGACCTTATACTGCTTCTGCGGACGGCCTCTACCTCCTATTCTGAACACGTCTTCACCTACAATGCCGTCAATGTCGTATCTTCCATCCATGTCTGGGGGGATCATGGATCTCCTAGATGGAAACTGTTGACTCGTGACACACGGCAGCAACTTTGATGCATGAAATACAGGGTAGGTATGGAGGTGTGCTGGGATCTCTATGGTGTAGGACGGTCCATCCTCTCCGCCCTTAACTTCTAGAACTGGCCACAGTCCTCTATACGCGGGCAGTAACTTCTGCGAGATGTTTTCCTCAGAGCAAACTCTTTGGACTTGACCCAGACTAAGTCGCCTACTTGGAACTGTGACGGGCGACGGTGCTTATTAGCCTGTTCTATCATCCGGTGCTTATTAGCCTGTTTTATCATCCGGTGCTGAGCCTTCCTGAGGTTCTCAACAACAGTGGCTATCTCCCTTTCATGCTGTATTGCGAACTCCCTAGTACCGGGCGGTAGCCTGTGAATCTGATCCCGGTTAAGTCCCTCAAAGGTCTGCGCGGTCTAAAGGACTTGTGCAACTCGTTGGGAGTGAGACAGGTGGACAAGTGCACGCTGTTATTGTACGCAATGGCTACCTTGGGTAACATCTCGTCCCAGTTAATCTGATCGGGTCTAATGTCTATACGCTGAACTTGCTGCAGGATCTTGTTCATCTGCTCAGTCTGATTGTTAGTCTTTGGATGACGGCCAGGCGACATCAACAGCTTGGACCCATAGACTTTCATCAGTTCCTGCCAATTCTGGCTAGTGAAGCGACTATCTCTATCGCTAACTATAGACAAAGGGACTCCATGCTCACTAACCCAAAAGTCAAAAAACTTATGAATCACTAACTCAGTACGAGCCTCTACAGGCAAAGGAACAAAAACTGCATACTTGCTAAATTTGTCAACTATGACTATGACTTGGCTCTTGCCGTGCCT
The DNA here is from genome assembly GCA_003427395.1 of Chara braunii. Lineage (NCBI taxonomy): Eukaryota > Viridiplantae > Streptophyta > Charophyceae > Charales > Characeae > Chara > Chara braunii. Next base: position 5,195,375 of record BFEA01000009.1, on the reverse strand, counting down.
ACTCTTGACCTGGGTATCCATAAAGTCAATGGACACCGAGTCTCCGGGCTGGTCAGGAATAGGTAAGGGTCTAAGAAGACCTAGAGGGGCACGCGTAGTGCTTTTGTTTCTCGGACAGACTTTACAACTGCGGACATACTCTATGCAGTCGTTCTTCATTTCTGGCCATGTATACACGTGCATTAGATTGGCTAGAGTCTTTTGCCAACCGAAGTGTCCCTCTGTGTCGTGGCATTCCCCTAGGATCAGACTACGGATCTCCTCAATGTTAGGAATGCACAAACGGTCTACTACATTGGTCTCTGTAGTGCGGTAATCTGGCTCGGTCTCTGGGGCGTCCTTGACTCTCTTGATGAGGTTGCTATAGATAGGGTCCTGCACATACGCCTGTCTAACTTTCTCCTACAGGTCACTCCCTATGTCCAGATAGTAAACTATAGCTCCGAAGTAGTCCGATCTCCTACTCAGAGCATCCGCAACTACATTATACTTGCCCTTAAGTGGCTTGAGCTCAAAGTCGTACTGGTCTATCTTAGGGGCCCACCTAGTCAACTTAGGTGTCATTTTGGCCTGTGTCTTCAACCATCTAAGCGTCTCATGGTCTGAATACACCTTGAAGTTCCTCCCAAGCAGGTAATGCTTCCAGTGCTCTAAGGCCTGCTTGAGAGCGTAGAGTTCCCTCTCATACGTCGAGGTAGCAACCTTCTCTGAGGGCATCCTCGCGGACATGAACTCTACGGGTCTGTAGCCATTGTCGTCCTGTTGTAACACAGTGCCTATCCCATATTGACTCGCGTCCGTGGTGATGACAAATGGCAAAGACGGATCTGCTACCTTGAGAACAGGATACTCTATCAATGCGCGCTTTAATTTCTTTAGCGCAGACGTACAGTCCTTATCCCATTGACAGATTGCCTCTTTCTTAAGCAACCTGCGAAGGGGAGCGGCGATAGTCGAGAAGTTCCTCACGAACTTCCTATAGTAGTTGGCTATCTTGCTGTCCTCAGGCTTAATGCCATCTCCGTCTAACACGTGGCCCAAGTACAAAACTTGTGTCTTGGCCCACTCGCACTTCTTTGCGTTAATCTTGAGGTTAGCATCTCTTAGCTTCTCCAAGACCTGCCTCAAATGACCCTGGTGCTTTTGGAGGGTCCTACCGAACACTAAAATATCGTCTAAGTAAACTACACCGAATCTATCTAACCAAGGCCTAAACAGATCATTCATACGTGGATGAAATGTAGCTGGCGCATTGGTCAGTCCAAAGGGCATCACCATGAACTCATAATGCTCATATCTAGTCCGGAAAGCAGTCTTGTATTGGTCATCAGGATGGACCTCTATTTGATGATACCCGGACTTTAAGTCTATCTTTGAAAAATACTTGCAACCCTGCACCCGATCTAAGAGATTGTCTATCCTGGGCAGCGGTTGAACATTCTTAACCGTGATAGCATTCAGACCCCTATAGTCTATACACATACGTAGCTCTTCTTCCTTCTTGGGGACAAACAAAACTGGTGCTCCAAAAGTAGACGAACTGGGCCTAATCCAACCTTTCTCAAGGAGCTCGTCTAACTGCTTGCGCAACTCCTCTAACTCTCTAGGGGACATCCTGTAGACTGCTCCCTTAGGAGTCTTACTGCCAGGCTCTATCTCTATTCTGGGCTGGATCGGCCGCGGCACTACTCCTGTCGGCGGCTTTGTCAAATCTTTAAACTCTTCCAGCAGCTTGGCAATGGCTGGATCCATGGAACTATCCTCTTCCTTAGGCTCAGTGACAGGTCTGGCATACACTACAAAGACCTGGTCCTCTAACTGCTCCTTTCTCACTAGTCGCGCAATGCGGGAGCACTGAGACAACAATGTGCCAAGGAGTTATTTACTCCAGACACATGAAACAGGCGGGCAGTCTTTACCTCGCCTGACGGACTAGGGAGCCTACACTCGTGCTCTCTTAAGTGGAGTGTGGCCCCTTCTGCCTCGCCCCAGTCCATACCTAGGACTATGTCGAAAGGAAGGTCATCTTGTACGAGCAAAGTCAGGGAATGGAGAACTTTCTCCACCTTCCCATCTTTCTCTAGGCGGAAATACGCCTGGACTCCCTCTACGTAGTCCTTAACACGCATAGTGCGATTGTCTGCGAGGACACTAACTATGGGGTCTTCCAACTTTTGGACTTTCAATCCTAGCCTCAGCTTCTTCAACGCTCTCCGGCCAATATAACTGCGGGTAGCCCCTGAGTCTACAAGGGCCCCTACTCTACTCCTGAAGACTTCTACATCAACTAACACTAGCTGTCCTTTACTATCTTTCTTCATTTTGGCCCAGGCTGGCATCCTCTCCTTCAACTCTCCTGCGACGCCTGCGAGCGAAGTGCCTAAAGAGACGCTAACACAAGCAGTCTCTGGACAGCTAACTAGGCACAGGCCTGCAACCTCTGCCGAAGGCACATATGGTGTGGGAGTTTCCTATACGTGCGCGCTTGCTTCCCCACATGGCCTAATAGTATGGGCAGTTGCGACCCCTACCGGCGGCTGCCTTTTGACTCCTGGGCAGCCCATCGGGCCTGTCTATACTTAGGACAATGTTTGATAATATGGGCGGGGTCACCGTAGTAAATGCACTGCCCCTGCTCCATGCGCCGTTGCCACACTTTCTGGTCCAGACCCAGATCTTCCCAAGGCCGGCTTTGTGGCCAACCTGGGTGCCAACCTCCTGACCTTTGAGGTGAACTACCTCCTCGTCGTTGTGGGGACCGATTGGGACCTTGACGATTCGGCGGGGGACCTTAACCCCTACCTCCCACTTGACGGTTCCCTTGACTGCCAACCCTTTGTGCGCCCGATCCTCGGCCTCCCATGGCCTGGCCCCTTTGGCCATGGCCTCCTCCTGTACTTTGTGGCCTCCCTCCAGCCGCGACAGCAGCATAGGACCTCCCCTGACCTATATTATTGTCCTCCTCCTCGAGTCCCCACTCAATCTGACTGTAGGGGACCTTGTATGTACCACCTTCATCTAAAGTGAGGATCAAATGATCCTTTGCCCTAACTTGGCCAGAGATGGTACGACCTTTCCACTTCTTTCCCTTATCTAAGTCCTTATGCCAGAAAGTGGTAACTGGCATGGATCTCGCCTCGTACAAGACCACCTCCCTACTCAACGCGTCATACGTAATGTTGGGCTGTTGGGTCTTGTCAAAGAAATGCCCTTGCAAGGGCTCTGGCATGGCACGATAGAAGAACTGGACCAACTGGGTCTCAGTGACCCCATGGTCCGGGACGACTACCAAGTCGTCCATGACAGCTTTGAGTGCTCGCGCACTCCTCCACTGGCGCGAGTGGATTGTTTGGAGTTTATTAGAGGCCCTGACGCCTCTCGTGACGTCAGCGAACCTCTCACGCAAGAGTTTGAGGAAAGTGGAGCGAGGGGTAAGTCTAGAGTAAGCAATCATGTTGTGCTCGCAATCAGCAGCGCGCACAAGGGACCTGGCGAAGCTGGCCGCTTCGTCCTTCAACGCATGGAAGGCCACGAGGACTTGTTCCTCGGGGGCGATATGCTTCAATACACATATGTGTTGATGCTAGCCTCCCATTTATCGAAATTAGCGTCCTTTTTCCCACTGTAGGAATCAGGAAAGTTTAGCTTTACATGCTCTTTGCGGGGACACGACTCGGCCTCTACTGTGGCCACTACTTTGGCACCCTCAATGGCGCCGACACAGAACTTCTCTGCGCCTTCCTTTAGCTTTTTGACTTCGGTCCCGACGTGGGTTACCACGTCGCGCGCAAACTCTCTTAAACCGGATCGGATGGCATGAAGGGTCACATCTTGACCCTTGTTGGCCTGATGCTCCTCCAGCCAGGCCTCGCTCAGCACCTCGAGGTACCCCAGAATCTTGTCTAATTTTGCGGGGACCTCTGCTTGTGCCTGCACCTCCTGTCTGCAGGCCCGGACTTTCTCTACTTCTCTCGCCACCCGGTTTGTTTCCTCCCTCCTTCTCTTCTTCTCCCTCATCATTCGTAACTTCCATTCCAACTTCTTTTCATCCTTGTAGTTTGACGTTCCAGGGGGTCTTCTATCGCCTCCAATTCCTTGGCGAATCGTTCTCTCTCCTCTTGGGGCACATACAACAGTGCCTCTTTATCCTCTCCCAACGATAAATTAGCCACCCACTCGCTGATCTTTTTCTCCATCCAGGCGTCCTCTCCCTTCGTGCCACTTGTCTCTCCTCTGTCTCATCCACGCCCCATTTCAAGAGGTTCCTCTTCTACTTCCTCCTCCTCTGCTGCCGCCTCTTCTTCAGTAGAGCTCATCCTGCTGCAACCTCTTCATCTTCTCCGTCTGTAATCTCATCCTCACCTCTTCTATCTTCTTCTTCTTCGCCGCCTGCTCCTCCGCTATCGCCTTTAACTTTGCCTGCTTCAGGAGCTCCTTCTTCTCTTTCTTGCCCTTTCGTTCGACCAAGATCCTCGCAACTTCCTCCTCCTGCTCCTGGGTGTAAGCCTTGGTAGTAGTGCCACCCCTCGTGTCTACTCTACACGTAAAGGTGTTCCGGAATCGCAGAGGGAAGAGGAGACGCCAGAGGTCCCCGACAGGGAGAACCCCACGAGCAAACCGTACATAGGGTAATCGTCCATGGTGTTAGGTGCACGACAGAGACTGTCCCACTCCTCACCACTTAGACCTATCCTCTAACTGACACAACCTACTGACTCAATCTAAGGACTTACAGAATCCGGACAGGATCCTGTCAACTAGGGTCTCTAGCCTAGAACTACTCTAAGGCTGTGACTACAGGACCTGTTGCTGATCAGGAGGCATTTAAGTAGATCCCCTGTAACTCCTCAAGAATTATTTAATGTTGCAGACAGGACGACGCGACCAGCAGGTCCTCTCAAGACTTAGACTGCCTGTTCTGCAGCCCACAGCTCGGATTTTCGGCCTACCGTGCCACACCGAGCAGCCCGCCGGTCAGTACCGGTCCTTGGGAGGGTTCGTGTCCTCCGGGACAGTCAAGTCGTCAGACACAGTCTTTGGCCCTACTCAGCCCGTGTGGGTTTGGTCAACAAGGCCCTGTCATTCATCCACAAAGTTCCTATCACCTGGACAGAAGAGACTCAATGCAGAAAGAAGAGACAGACAGACTTGACTCAGCAAGTACCACAGGGTGTGTGCACATCCATAGGGCGAGGGGATAGGCTGAAGGCTTGGCGAGATTATACCAACTCCGGCTTGGTCAAAGTCAAGGTCAACAGTCTTGGTCAACRCCTTGGTCAATGCTTGGTCAACACTGCAGTCAACCCCCGGCCAACGCCCGATCAACTCTGGTCAACGCCCGGTCGACTCCGATCAACGCCCGGTCCGGATATGGTGGACGGCTTCTCCTTCCTCGCCACCCTTCTTCTTCCTTGTATCTGCCTCCCCTCCTTCACCCCGACTGTCTTCTCACTCTCTCTCTTCTTTTTTTTTTCGTTCGTCTCTCCCTTCACCTTCTTCAGCTATGGTTTCTTCACTATCCCCGGTCTCTCCCTTCGTTCTCCCTTTCACCTCCTTCGTCACTCTGTGGTCGAGCTTCGCGGCTATGGCCGCCTCCTTCTTCTTCACTGGGCTGCACGGCGCTCTTCACAGGTACGTGACAACCAAACTTGTACCGCTCATCTCTCTCTCGTCGTTGCGATGTCTTCAACGCAGTTACGTGGTAAACCAATCTTCTCTCTCTCTCTCTCTCTCTCTCTCTCTCTCTCTCTCTCTCTCTCTCTCTCTCTCTCTCTCTCTCTCTCTCTCTCTCTCT
>BFEA01000009.1:5109550-5140669 GCA_003427395.1 Chara braunii | reverse complement strand
GAGGAGGACGACGACGACGAGAACGGAGGACGAGGAGGAGAGATGGAGGACGAGGAAGGGGAGGAGGAGGAGGACCAGCGGGAGGAGAGGAGGAGGAGGAGGAGGAGGCAGTGAGGACGATGAAGGGGAGGTCGAGGTACTCACCGGGGCGATGGCAGCAGCTCCTCGGCAGCAGCAGCACGGCAGCACGGCAGCACGGCAGCACGGCAGACCTCCTCTGAGTGCAAGGCGCTTGAGAACGGCGGCGGTAGCTCCTCGAAATGGCCGCGACAGATGACAACCCTACCGAGGCCCAGCCAAGCCCACAAACAGTGGGAAGTCCACGAAACAGCAGGTTTCGAAAATTCGAAACCTGGCGGTCCGGCCTTGAGCGGGGTGGGAAAATTTTTTTTTTTGGCCGTCGCAACATTTTTGGCGGGGGGCCTCCGATGTGCCGTTTCGAGTCCCGCCTTTTTTTTTTTTTTTGGGGGGGGGGGGGGTCGGGCTGTGCGCCAGACAGTCGTGCGCCGTACGGTACAGTCCGGCCCGTGCGCCAGACGTCTGGAATGTCGCGTACGACGTACGCTTGCAAGTATGGTTATTAGGCCGTTTTTATTTCAGTATTGGAAATTAGGGTTACGATAAATTTCGGATTTTGTTCAAATTGGGAAATTCGAATGTTTTGGAACCATAAAACTGGAAATTCCGCGAAATCGCGGAAAATTAGGGTTGGGCTCCGAAATTTTCGCGATTTTCTTTCCCTAGTTTGAAAAATTCCGAAAACGGACTTAGGCCTTTAAAAATCGGATTTTGCAAGTCGAAATTTCGGAAATTTTACGTTTTTCAAAAATTCGAGTGTTTTTCTTCCTGATTTTTCCGAATTTTTTTTTGGCAAACTGTTCGGATTGTTCCCTCAGAATTGCAACTCCCGGGTAGTTCACTCATCAACGGTGAACTCCCGGACCATAGAAGATCTCAACGGATACCTAATCTTGTCACAATTTAAAATTCGGTAATTATCAATTTTGCAATTATTGGTTTATTGATTATTAAGCAATATTAATTCGTTATTAATTATTTAATTCAAATTTTATTGATTATTAATTCATTATTATTTCTTATTACGAATTTTTAAGTTGTGTTGGGAAAGTTTATCCTTTTTCCTATTCTAAGTCCATCATTGGGACAGGGACTGTTTGCGAAGTGTTTGATTGATTCTACCCCTGTTCCCACTCTCCCTACCCTCCCCGCAATCTGTGACCACCGGGATTTCTAAAGTACCACATCAGCTTGTGTTGATGTCGACGGAACAGGACACCGGGGCACTGCCACGACACAGGGCCAGGCTCGCAGTTCGTAGTCGTTCTGTGGTACCTCCACGGTCTAAGTATCAGCAACAACGGCTCAGCAGGCGGACGACTCCAGCGACATCAACTACAGCTACGGCAGTACCAGTTACCACCGGGGCTCTTCCCGCATGTCCGGTCCAAGGGGCAAGTGAGCCGTTGTCTGCTTACCTTCAGCGGCTACAGGCATTTACGGATGCCGTAGCTACCGCTAAGGCACAGCAGGAGGCAGCAGAGGCAGAACGTCTGCGGCTGGCAAATGAGGCGGCAGCCCAAACTCAGCGACCTGCCGAGGCTGACGCAGCGGCACGAGACAGACGGAATGCCGCCAGCACGGAGTCCCTGATTCAAAATGAGAACCAGTGGGCTACTCGAAGGCATGATCTTTGTGCCTATGGACGCGCAGGCGGATCCGACACCGGTGTCGGGCGCATCGGTCCGGCACCACACGAGGCAGCGTGGGACGCTCCCGGCCGCGTCACGCAGGAGTCGGGCTTTAATCCTTCATCGCAAATATACATGGAGCTTCCGCAAGCCGCTCCGGCCGAGTGCGCCAGCCACACCTCTCGCGAGCCCCTACGAGAGGATAGGGCCTACGCGAGGCACGACTTACCTCCACCTTACGGGAGTTGTCACCTCCCTTCGGTGGGCGTATCCCCGCCGAGCTACCAATCCACAATACGAAAGCTAATCAGTTGCAATCGCAGAGTTGACCAGTCATGGCGCTTCTCGTTCGTTGTAGCATAGGGGGTACGGATGGTAATACGCCTCAATCGGACCCACACGCGAATTGACATCTTGGGGGGCTGAGGTCCCAAGCACGACTCGACGTCGGTCGACTAGGACGCATCCCACACACCACGCGCACATTCGAAATGACACAATACAAACAACGCGACAATGCTCCTAGCCCCTCGGTAGCCGTTTCATAACTTTCAGATGCGGAAATCGGATAGGCGTCGCGCGCGAGACTTAGAATAAAACCGCGCGGACGCAGGGCCTACTCATATCGACTAGCAATGGAAACGTACGCAAGCAGTCGCAGTGATGGCGTACCATGTGGTACCCATACTCATGCGGTCCTCGTTAATCTCGGGGGTCGCATTCGACACTCAAGTGTCGGCTGACACGCGCCTTGAGGGTTAATCTCTCGATGTGGACAACCGCCAAGCGCGGTTGAAGACCACACACCCTCTTCTGCACTCTGTGCAGAGAGGGTGATACACAGGTCCATACCTGTGTTGGCAGTCGTTTCTTACGGCCCACTCCAGGCCCGGACAGAAGTCAAGGGGTTTGACTTTGACGGCTGCCACGGACTACAACGTCCAACCATAAAAATCTCTAAAAAGCAAAGGATAAAAGGGATCTCCCTTTTCTCTCAAACCCATAATCTGTTTAACCCTTACGCCTGGTCCCAGTAGGCCGCACGAAACACTCGAGACATATATATACACATATATGTAGAGGGTTATTAATATAGGACGATCACTTCTCACAGTCACAGTGGGGTTCCTCTCAGCCATATATATATGTATATGAGCGCAGGCAGTCAAATCCCAGGTCCGAATCACCAAGCATGTCTGCAATCACCTCAAAGATTCAACTAGAAAGTCCATGCACTACACGGGGTCAACTTCAACCATTCTCTACACTCATACCCCTTGCTTTAGCCATACAAACCACACTCCTGTGCAACTCCCCAAAATAAATACTCAGTACTTTTGTTAAATGACCATTCAATAAAGTCCGGGTGAAAACACAATGAAACAGTTCAAACCACAGGGCTAAAGCCTTTAGGTTGAGTGGCAAGAGTGGATTGGAGTTGAGTCGTAAACCGACGAATCGACCACCGACCTGTTATCAGTGATAACAGAAGATGATCCCCAAGGGATCAAGCTGAATTTGGTCCAAGTCCTGAATCAGATCGATCAAGATGGCCTGTAACACAAGACAGGTCAATGCCCCGGGCTAAACCTATAAGTCCATAGAGAACAACCTCCATATCACAATCTCACCCAAATCATCCTAGTTAACTACATGTAAGCCTAGCTCCAGGCAAATGCCCATAGAAAGGCAAACTCATGACAGAATCTCCCCTATTCAGGGTGGATTACCAGAATCGCCACTTGTCAAAATACAACCTAACTCCTCTAAACTAAGAAAATTTCGGCAGCGCTTCCCGTAAGAAAAGTGTCTTTCCAAAATTTATGTAACCTCAAATATGAAAAGCATTAATAATTTTTAACTCTGGAAAGTCAAATTTTGTCTAACTCCCTTAATTAGTAAAAATTTTGGCAGCACTCCCTTTAAAAAGAGAGACTTCCCAGAATTATACTAAACCAGATTTGAAATCAAAAGACAATCTTGAGTTCAATTAAGACAAAATTCAACTAACTCCTTTGTTTTGCAGAAATTTCGGCAGCACTCCCTTCAGAAAAGTGTTATTCCAAAATTTATACAAAGCTAAGTCCAGAATTTGAGAATAACTTTGACTTCTCAAAGTCCAATTTTGTCCAACTCCCTGAATTAGTAGAAATTTGGGCAGCACTCCCTTTAGGAAAGGAGGCTTTCCAGATTTTTACTAGGTCAAATATAAAGAAAAGACAAGTCGAACTTTAACAAGTCAAAAATTGACTAATTCCTTGGATTTGTAGAAATTTTGGCGGCGCTTCCCGTGAAGAAAGTAGCTTACCAAAATTTATACAAAGCCAAGTATAACAAAACATCCCAGAAAATGCAAGAATTGACCTAAGTAAAAAAAACTATCACAGAAAATGCAGGAATTTAAACTAACTCCTATCGCTCTAGCACGTGGCGAGCAACTAAAGCAAATACCTATCAAACTGAAATTCAGACCAAGTAGTAACCTCACTCAGCCACATGCAGGCCAAACCACAGAGGTAAGTATTCTCACCATCCCAAGTTCATTTGGACAGACAATAGTTTATAATCTTTCAGTAACTTAACCCCTTATACCCTGCTTACATAAGGCATAAGGTCAGGCCACCCAAACTTATGGAATGAGCTTAACTTGCCAAATAGTATACACAAACAGAGGGCACAACGACTTTTCTCTTCTTTGGGCATATGACTAGGCCATTCTAGTCGCCCTGAACTGTTTAAATAGCCAGGTTATATGTCTGCGCTTAATCTTCTAAGGCTGCATATGACTGAACCAAACTCAAGTTCAGCCTGCCCCAACTTACCATCAATTTTATTCTTAATTATACTTCCTTCAAGTTGTGATAGGCTATAGTCAGACCACCTAAACTTATAGAACAGTCTGATTAGCTCGTTCATAAAATAGAATAATAATAAAATATAGCCAAGTTGTAACCATTGGGTTCCAGCATGTGTGAGGCTTTGAGTCAGACCACCTGAACTTACAGAACAGTCTGACTCTTCGCCTGATTCATTTCTCTCTGATCCATTTTGTGCGTGGCATTGGGCTAGATCACGTGAACTTACAGAACGATTTGCCCTCTGTCAGGTTCATTTTCTCAGAACAAAAGCAGGAAGAGGCTGAGCCACTTAAACTCATAAAATGACTCAGACCTCCTTGTTCAGAACCAAATAAACAGAGGAAAACTCAAATAAACAAGGCGACCAAGGCACCTGAACTTACAGGATGCATTTGGTCCCTGAAAAGTCAACCACAGTCGGCCCTCACAAGTCAGAGCAGTCAGGCCACCTAAACTTATAGAACAGGCTGACCCTCCATGCAAAACCACAGCACTGGGTTTCCCCAAACTTATGGGGACTTCCCAGCCTCCAGAGCAATCAGACCCCCTAAACTTATAGAAGGGTCTGACGCTCCACTCAAGCCAAAATAATCGTAGCATTGAGTCTCCCCAAACTTATGGGGACCTCCCAGCCTTAATGACCCAGTCAAACCCTCAATCAAAACAGCTTCCCATCCTGCCCTTTCCGAGATGCAATCTCTCTTTACAATCTGACTTCATACAATCAATAAAGCTGAAACTGAAATTGGGCAAACGTTCTTTTACTTAATCTGGTTTAGCGTCCTGAAAGTCAAACAAAAATCAGAGTAGGGTTGCACACCATATATTCAGTCAAAGATGCAATGGGTACTACAGATAGGGGTTATAACTGGGTTTATTGAGGGAAATGAAAAGTTGCCTTACAGTTCCCTGCCTCCAGAACTCCTCCTGAGTTCCGGCAGAGCTCCCGCAATCGATGGGGCGAACCTCCCACAGAGGCCTTGGCACGGATTACGGGTTGCAATCTCGCCTGCCACCTTCCTCTCATAATTAATAGACAAGACTTACAGTAAGAAGGGCAGGAGGAGATAGATTTGCGACTCTCAAATCCAAGGATGGTGCACTCAGACTCGCAGGAGAGGGCCTTGTAACCTTCATGCGCCTGAGGGCCCCGCAATGCTGGCCCAAGTGCACGACTGTCGGTCAAACTGAGGTCGAACTGCTGCCCGTGGACTAGCTTACACCCAAACTGTTGACCGTCGGCCTCCGGATGGCCTCTTGATCCGCAGCAATAATCTCTTCTCAGCAATCGCCGCCATTCTGCAACGCCCGCTGCTCCAAGTTCAGTGACCCTCAAGCTCGCGGCTCGTTTTCGACTACTCCTCTCGGCAGGCTGAGCAACGCATCAGCCCGATAGACGATTCCTTAATTCACAACGATGACTCCTTTCAACGGGCTCCACCCCCTTTTTTGGCTCGTAGCCCCAAGTATACGGGTCACAGGTGAACCTGCAGCTCCACGGTTGGCTTACTTCTGCACAACTTGGCAGGCTGAGTAACATATGATCATCAAGCAAATCTGCAGTCCTTGCGAACTGCAGCTAGCCTGCTGCAGCTATGTCAAACGGGCTGGCTGCTGCCAAGGCCAACTAGGTGGCTTGTGACGTTCGCAACCTGCTCCCTCACGCAAGTGCCCGACAATCGGACGGCCACGCACAGGCTAGCAGGTGCACACAGGCTAACAGGCTTGCCTTCCCTGCGATGCTGTTGTCACTTGCAACCAGACGCAAACATGCGGACCGCTGTTCTTTCCTCGGCACGCAGCAGGGCAAGCTCCCCTGCGTTTCTTCAACCAGGTCCCCTATGAATCAATGCTTGCAGCACGCTTGGGTAGCTATTATCGGAGTCCAGAACTGCGACAACAACGCCTTAGATTTGCAGTTGTAGAAGAGCTCAGTCACTATGTCAGTTGGACGGCAGCCCGTCTGGACCCTCTGGCCGCGTGCCAAAACTTCTCTTTGCTAGTTGGACCGACAGGCTATGCCGTGTAGTGGTCTATAGGTAAGTCTCCGCCCCTTTGCCATCTTCGTGCATGCATCACGTGAACTTCCCCGTCTGGTTTCATCCTCCTCCTTGGCTCCTATTCGCCTGCTACCTCGTTTGATCAGTGCTCAGTCGCTCGGCTAGGGTGCGCCATAACCGGAATGGATCTTCGGCCTAAGCTTAGTCAAATACGCCTAATGTACAGTCCCCCTTTGTACACTGGGTTGAGCAGCGAACCGGGCAACACGTGAGCTTCTGACGGCTGGTCTTCTCTCTTCTTCAACGGGTAGGATGTGTATCGCTCCGGCCAACAAGTAAGTGTCCAATCTCGGCAGCGGCTGCGTAACGATCAAGAACTTCGCTTCTCCAACCTACTCTTGGCACAAGAACCGAGCTAGTTTTCCTCTCCGACGATCGGCACAAGCTGCGCAGGTAAGTCCCCAGCTTCGCTGCCCGCCTGCGGCACTCCTATAGACGTTGCGGGCGAAGAAAATCGAATGAACCTTCTCCTCAAACACGGGCAGATTCATTCACAGTTTTGAAACCGCTTCACCCCCACGCAACTATTCTCTTACTAACTCTAAATCTAATCAACTAATCTCATAACTAATTACATCTTCGAAATCGCCTTGCTCAAAAAACACGAATTCGACTTTCATCCCGCTGAACTTCGTTTGAAAACGCGATAGATATGCGTTTTTTTTGCTTTTTTCCGCGTTACTTCTTCCCACCACATCCCAACGCACACTCTTCCTTGACTAACTCTGCTCCTACTAACTTTACTCCAAAACTAACTCCATATTCGAATTCGCTACGTCAAAAAACCCCTGGATAGCATCTTACCTCGTTCGATCCCGTGCAGGGACGAGCGAGGTATGCATTTCTAACTCTCACTCCCTCTTCGTAGTTCCCCGCCATAGCTCCGCGCGATGCCTCTCTCTTTTCCCCCCCTTTATTTTACTACTCGATTGCCAAAACTACCTTTACCAGTAGATTCGCCCGGGCCTAAAGCTCCTACCAACCATTTTCGCCTCCAAAACCGCTCAGAAATGAGCGTGATACGACTGTTTTCCTTCTTCTTCCTCCCACTTTCACCATCTCCACGCACTGCCTTCCCTGCTACCCTCTCTCTACACTTACCCTCTACTAAAACCGACTCCGGATTCGGACTCGCCCTCCCCTAAAGCCTCGACACCAGCTTTTACCCGGCCCGATTCCATCGAAGATCGGGGAAGTTATACCTTTCCATGCCACTCATTCTTCCTTTCTGCCATCTTCGTCCCAACTTCGAATGAACCTGGCGGAGCCCACGTCCAGGTTCACTCCCGCTTTCTCTACCTGCTACTCCCACCCTCACCCTTCTTTCCTCTGTGTCCTGTCTTCTCCGTGCCCAATACTCGTGCGCTACCCCGTACTCCACGACAGCGCCCGTCGGCTCGGACAATGGAAACTGTGGTTGAAGGAGTCGGAATCGTAATAAGGAAGATAACTTACCTGCAAAAACGACCACCCGAAAGCAACCCGGCGCTGAGGCGCCCGACCCGCAACCGATGGCTCGAGTACTCCTTATCGCTACGGCGGGCCGGAGGGCACGCGCTTGCCGTGGATCCCAGTGGCGTTAGTACCGCTCCACCCGAGTGTTTTCTGAACTAAGGCGGATAGCAGGCCCCAAACGCGCTGCCCCTGCCCCTACAGTATCTTAGCGCCCCGGCCCTCCCCTGCCTTGCTGCTGCACAGCGCCGCTAGACCAGCCTCACTCCCCGTCGCTCCCACTCCCGGTCTTACCACCCGCTGCCCCCCTTTTTCCTGTCCTTCCGGCCTGCCTTCTAGGAGTATGTTGTCGGATCCCTGCCGGGTAGCACTAGGCAGGGGCCGCCGTAATGCTCATAGGGGGAGGGGACTTGGGGAGAAACACAGCAACCGGCCCATGACAGAAGCCCGTCTTTGATGCTACCTGCTTTCAGGGCCAGTCGGGGGTACTCACACTCAAGCCTCTCACAACAAAACGCGGTTGCCGGACGGTACGACCGCCGAAGGCCCCCGCCACTCAGACTTACCCAGCCTCGTTGGTTAATCACCCACCGACTCGCATGCACGTTGAACCCCTCGGTCCGCGTTCCTAGATGATGGGGCCAAGGACCCTCACCAACATTTCGAACACGTAGGAAATCACAGGTCAACCGAAGGAGGCGCGCGCCCAAGGTCCTCGTCTGACGCGATGGCCTCTAGATCCGACGCCACGCCTAGGTCCACGAACACCCGCATAAAATACAGCAGTACGAGGCGAAAAGATAGGAAGCGCGAGCACCGTTCTGACGCCACCAACGGTAGAACCCAAGGAGGATGGCTCCACCGGGCCCTTGACTACTCTATCCCCTTCGCGCTACTTTACTACTCCCGCGTCGTCGCCGCTCGGTCTCGACCCCTGAATCTCTTCGATGCCAGCCCGACGTTATAGCCAATAGCGCTAGGGCCAAGTCTTGGTCTAGCTCTGACGGACCCTTAAAGTAAGTCGATGCTGCTCGACGCGCAGGTCTGCCGAGACGTCTCCAAAATCACATTGTTGTCGGTGCCGCCATGCGTACGCACACGCAAAGTGCAGGCAAGTATATCAACCAACGAAACATAATCTTCTTAATCCTAGTTTAATCAAAAGAGAAATAAATCTGGTCGGCGACCAACGCCGACTTTCACAGTCATTAATAAAAAATAAAGGATCATGCACGCCTCAAAGTTGCGCGCCCCCACACTCTCTACTCTTAGTCGACCACCCTTCCAATGTAAACGGCAGACACTGCCGCAACTCGTGCGGTACACTCAAATTTTAAACTAAACTTATTTTCTGTCAACTGCAAAAACCAGGGCGGATACCTTTGTAAGGGTATTCGCACCGACACCGGCGGAGGCAGAGAGAAGTAACCTGGCTACCATGATGTTGAGCGTGATGAGGGGAGTAATGTGGAACAACAAACTGGAGCAGGCACACCTGCTCACGGAAGGACAGCACAGACAGAAGCACCAGCAAGACATTGCCGCGTTAACAGATGTCGTCCGCACCGCAGCAACACAGCAGCAGCAATAGCATCAGCTGTTGAACTCCGCTCTCGCACGCATCAACAGCATTGAGGCTAAAACCTCAGCAGCGCCAGGCTGCACGACAGACGCGGCGAAACAACTCAAGCCGCCATCAAGACGGACATCACCAAACTGCAGACAAGACCGGACGCCGCCACAAAGAACTACAAGATCCCGCACTTCAACATCTGCAAGTTTGATGACTACAACAAGACAGATGCCTTGACATGGTGGCAAGGTTTCCTCACGGAAGCATCCTGCCGCACTGTTCCGGCTGAAGACTTGATGAAGGCGCTCTACCTCCAACTGATTGGAGGAGCGCAGACATGGATGAATCATCTTGCGGCTACCAAGAAATGCACCATCGCCGAACTCCACACGCACATTACGTGGAAGGAGTTTGAGCAATTGTGGTTCACTCGCTTCATGGTCCGCAACGTCGTGAAGGCAACCATGAACGAGGTTTACACGAGCTCACAAGGAAGCATGCCAACTCAAGACTGGACGATCACGTGGCAGAAGATAGTGACCACGCCAGGCTTTGATTTGAGCTTTACAAACCAACGATCCGAGTTCTTCTCACGATCGTGCACAGGACTGCGAACCGCACTCGACAACAAATACGATTATGCCTCATTCCAGGCTATTCTGGATCGTGCGAACCTGGTCATCCAAACGGATGACAAGGCCGCTAATGAACGGCAGTACCAGCCGCACTATGTGGCAAAGCAGGGCTATCAACGACCGACACATAACAATGCCGTGATTTCTGAAGAATCAGATGATCTCCACGCTGCAGCCGCATCCTCGGGTGATGGAGGAATTGTCGCAGCGCTCCCGCCGAAGCGTCCCAAGAGAGTTCGAAAGAAACCGGCGACACAAGCGACGACATCGACGGAAACTGGGCAGCAACCATGGACGGCGTTCAATATAACCAAGGAAGTATTTGATCTTCGACAACGGTACGGATATTGCCTTTGGTGCAATGGAGTCACTCACTTGACCGCACAATACCCCGAAAAGGGCAAGGCACGTGTACCCTGTCCAGCGAACTCGGGAAACTGAGTTGCGCAAGGAGAGAGGCGACATCTCTCCTCACTCCGCCAGAACCAGTTGCCTTGCTAGCAATCAATGTCACTACCGGGGAGCATGCGTTAGTCGCTGATTCTCCTGCCACGTACGAGGATTATGCCGCCCAGCTGGTACCACCATTAGACCAGCCGAGCCACGTGCACTTAGATGGCGTATGCGCAGCCTGTACACCGTCGGCAAGTGATCCGTTCAGCTCGCCACTGTTTTCCGAGGACTCGACGGCATGGTCAAGACTTGAGGAGCTTGACCCGCTTACGAGAGAGGACTTCGCTTGGATGCCTCTACCCTCAATCGGAACCTTGCCAAGGCCGCATTGCAACGCCTTGATGGCAAATCTACGCTCCTATTTGCACGCTATAGTACCAGCTCCGTTGACGGACGATGGGGTAGCGGTTGTCGATCTCCGCTCCTATCTTGCAAAGATTGACCGCGAGTACGCCACCCAAAGGTACGCCGAAACCGACGCTCCTTTGCTCTATATCCGCATTCAAATCGGAAAGGCAACCTGTAGTGCCTTTATTGATTGCGGAGCGTCTCGCAACTTCATGAGCCAAGCCTTTATGGCCCGCGCAAGCCTTGGCCTGCACATTCGAAGGAAGACGCAACCTAAGCAAGTTACACTCGCGGACGGCCGCASGCAAAAGTCAATTGACCGATGCGTCGACGGCGGTCCGGTATACTTTGCGCCACTTGCGTGCGAGCCGGTGTCTTTTGACATCCTCGACACCAAGTTCGACAGGATTCTAGGTATGTCTTGGTTGCGTAGCGCTGATCATCCGGTGAACTTCCACGACCGGACCGTTCATATCCGTGATCGGAACGGAGTGTTAGTCCCATGTACGGTCGCGACCCCTCACACTTCGATTGCTTGTCACGTGGTTTCCGTTGCGAGAATTCGCGACGTCATAGCTGGGAATGATGTCGAGGAGATGGGCCTTGTATTCTTGCATGCTCTTCCCTCGCCGGACGGACCAGCTGCGTCACCTTCGGACCCATGTATTTCTCACCTCTTGGACGAGTATAGAGACGTCTTCGGGGCTCCCACCGGAACGGTTTCGGATCGGCCCATACGTCACAGGATCACTCTCGAGACTGGCGTCGTCCCTCCGCGTGGATGTATCTACCGCATGAGCGAAGAGGAACTCGAGGTGCTTCACGCACAACTCGATGACCTTCTCGACAAGGGCTGGATTCGCCCTAGTTGYTCGCCWTACGGTGCMCCTGTTCTCTTCGTCCGGAAGAAGAACAAAGATCTACGGTTATGCATCGACTATCGYAAACTTAACGCACAAACCGTAAAGAACGCCGGCCCTCTCCCTCGGATTGATGATCTCCTTGAGCGGTTAGGCGGCGCGATGTACTTCTCGAAGTTGGACTTAAAGTCGGGTTACCACGAGATTGAAATCCAGCCTCAAGATCGGTACAAAACCGCGTTCAAAACGCGGTACGAGCATTTCGAGTGGGTTGTCATGCCATTTGGCCTCACCAATGCCCCCGCGACTTTCCAAGCAGCTATGACGATTGAGTTTCGCGACTTACTCGATCGCAGCGTCCTCATCTACCTCGATGACAGCTTGGTATATAGTAGGACGTTGGACGAGCACATCGTACACCTTCGCGTTGTTTTGGATCGTTTGCGATTGGCCAAGTACAAAGCGAATCTCGACAAGTGCGAGTTCGCCAAGTAGGAGCTTGAGTGCTTGGGTCACTTTGTCATGCCGAAAGGCATTCGTCCCTTAGCGGACAAGATCCAAGCCATCGTGGATTGGTCGGAACCCCGTTGCAGGACGGATGTACGCTCTTTCATGGGTTCGGCTGGATATTATCAGCGATTCGTCGAGTCATACTCGAAAGTAGTTGCCCCCTTGTCGAGACTTCAGTCCTCAAAGGTGCCCTTCGAGTTCGACGACGCAGCCCGTGGCGCGTTCACTACGTTGAAGGCAGCGATGCAAGCCGCACCTGGCCTCCGTATATATGACCCCACCCTTCCCACCCAAGTGACTACGGACGCTTCGGGATACGATATTGGTGCGGTGTTGGAACAGTGTCACATTGACGGTTGGCATCCGGTCGAGTACTTCTCCCAAAAGGTGCCTCTCGTCAACACTCTCGACGACGCTAGAAAGAAAGAGCTACTCGCGTTCGTCACCGTTCTCAAACGGTGGCGTCACTTTCTTCTCGGTCGTCGGGGTTTTAAATGGAATACGGAAAACAATCCGTTGACCTTTTATAAAACGCAGGATATGGTCACTAGCACGATCGGTCGATGGATTATTACATCGACCAGTTCGACTTTGACCCATGCCACATTCTCGGTCCCGCCAATCGAGTTGCGGATGCCCTCTCACAAAGGACCGACTTTTGTGCCATCGTGACCGCGGCATTCGACCTCGATGACGATCTGC
Organism: Chara braunii; assembly: GCA_003427395.1. Taxonomy (NCBI): domain Eukaryota; kingdom Viridiplantae; phylum Streptophyta; class Charophyceae; order Charales; family Characeae; genus Chara; species Chara braunii. Next base: position 5,127,509 of record BFEA01000009.1, on the reverse strand, counting down.
AGCCGCATTTCGTCAAAGGCTACAAGTCCGATCCGACTTTACGCTTTACGCGGAGCTTTCATCGGATCACCCGTCGGCTAGCCACTATCGGATTTCCGACGGGTTCCTTCTCCTTCACACGAGAGGAAAGGACTTGTTAGTTGTGCCCCAAGATCGCATCTTACGGACTCGTCTTCTTGGCGAATTCCACGACGCACGACTTTCGGCACACCTTGGCGTAAACCGCACGTTAGCACGCCTCTGCCAGCGTTTTCATTGGCCCGACGTCCTTCATGACGTCACGAGGTACATTGAGTCATGTGCAGTTTGCCACCGTAACAAGGGTCGATCTCGAGTCCCCTTCGGCGAACTGAAACCGTTGCCGATTCCTCGGGCACCGCGCCTCTCCATTGCTATGGACGTGACAGGCCCGTTTCCCCGCGATCGCCACGGCCATGACGACATTCTCACGGTTGTTGACCGTTTGAGCAAGTATGCTCGCTTTCTTCCGTGCAAGTATCATGCTACAGCACCTGAGCTCGCACGACTCTTGCACACCGGTTGGATTACCAACCAGGGTGTTCCGGAAGACATAGTGAGCGACCGAGATACTAGCTTCATGTCGGCCTTTTGGACTTCCCTTATGGCTGAGTCCGGTACGACAATGAAGCCGAGCTCGGCTCGGCACCCGCAGACGGATGGCCAGACGGAGCGAGCACACCGGACCGCTCAGATGATGTTGCGTACGCTCATCCGTCCCGACTAGAAAGATTGGGTTGACCGGCTTCCCGACATTGAGTTCGCCTATAACACTTCGGTGCACCCGGCGATCTGCGTCACACCATTCGAGCTACATCATGGTGGAGAGAAAGCACGGATCTTCGCTGATCTCCTTCTGCCACAGGCCGCCGACATAGACGTCCCTTGCTCTCCCGCTTCTGTCAGGAAGTATCGGGACTTGCTGATCAAAGCCCGCGCGAATATGCAAAAAGCTCAGATCCGCATGCAGCAGCAGGCTAACCGACGTCGACTTCCATGTCCTTTCCGCGAGGGAGACCTTGTTTGGGTCCTCTCCGAGGAATTTGTGCTCGAGTAGGACGTTTCGCGCAAACTCCTTCCGAAATGGTTCGGACCATGGGAAGTTACTTCTGCCATTGGAGACGACCCCGCAGGTCCTTCCTTTGTGGTCAACATTCCACCGCACCTTCCAGTGCACCGGGTCTTCCACGCGTCGAAGCTGGCCATCTACACGACACCTTCCGCTGACGAGTTTACCGTCCGACGATCACAAGATCCACCTTCTATGGACGGACGTCAGGAAGTGGACCGAGTCATCACGCACCGCAAGTATGGCAACAAGCCAATGCAGTTCAAAGTCACATTCAAGCAATGTGCGCCTGACGGCACTCGGTGGATCTCTAGTGCAGACTTGCAGACTTCTGCACCCCTTAGAAGCGACACCTTGCAAAGGAAGCTGCTCGTCCCGCCCGACCCGCCCCGGTATCGGACAGACAACTCCGCCCTCGCAGGTAGCTCGGTCTTTTATGAGGGGGAGTGTGTTACATCTTCGACGCCACACGGGTCCTACCGGACCCGACTTAGGGCCAGAGGGACACAGTAGGGCCTAAAGGCCCAGACTTTGGGGTACAGCAGGCCGAAAGGCCACATTTTTGGACCAGACCGACGGGCAGGCCCAAACGACATTCTCGTTTTGGGCCTGGCGGCGCTTTTGAGGCTGCCGTCCGCCGATCGGATCTGAATCGTCAATCTTGACGGTTCAGATCACAGCCAGGCCTCGCAGCATTGAGGCCGGCCTCTTTTCCACTGGTACTAAAGATCGGTGCAGCCTCATTGTGAGGCATCGAGCCACTGGCATGCTGCATCAGCGCCAGTGCGTATCGGTTGAGGCAGAGCGCTAATATTATTSCAGGAGCGGAGCAGCAGCAGCAGCGACGAGCAAGGAGCTGGGCAGCAGCCATCGGCAGTACGGCRGCCATAGCCGCGACCTGCAGTCGGACTGCAGCACAGCYAGGTACCAGGAGGCGAGGGGATTTCCTCCTCCCTCCACRGCCCCAGGCTCTCTCCTCCTCACCTCCTCCTCCTCTGCCATCTCTTCTCCTTCTTCTTCAGACTTCTTCTTCTTCTTCTTCTTCTTCTTCTTCTTCTTCTTCTTCTTCTTCTTCTTCTTCTTCTTCTCTTCTTCTTCTTCAGACTCCATCTTCTTCTTCTTCAGACTGGAGACTTGATACTAGTTGGACAGAGATCAGTGTTGGACTTCGGTGGTAAGAGGCTGTGGTACTTACCAGATTCGAGACTTGGAGATGGTTGGGGTTGATACTCGGCAGCATCACAGATTGGACACCGGTTACATTAGGACTCTGTATCTCCGACATTGGTGACTTATTGTCCACGACATTTTGATCTTGTTCGGTGACATTTTTGGACTACCATATCGGTGACCTACTGGATTCTATCTCGGTGACATCTGGCGCTACCTACATCTCCCACCTCCTTCGTCTCTCCTCCCACCTTCATCTGTGTATGCGTGTGCGGGGCCTGAGCATCGTCTATGAATGGCTCAGACCCCACCATCTCACGATTGTTTGTGTGTGGAGTGATATCTATGTGAGTCAGTCCATTTATCAGACTTCCGCTGCATACATGCTCATCCTATATTGGTATGCAACAGCCACACTGGGCAGATAGCAACCGTTTTCAGGAGATGCATGACAACGCTCGGGCCAGTGTCTGTCCTAGGATTGAGGAAATGCTGACAAGTGGTTCACTACTGTCCCATTGTCTGGTCTGTACTTGTGCATGCCTGTGCACATGCATATGTGTGTGTGTGTGTGTGTGTGTGTGTGTGTGTGTGTGTGTGTGTGTGTGTGTGTGTGTGTGCACATTTGTGTGGTGATGCAATGAGCTCAGTATAGGCGGAGTCTTCTTCCTTCTCTGCGACATAAGGTGGTATTTGTGGACATGGCACGGTCCTTCCAATTGATGGCAGAAGATGCTTGTCTCCAACACATAGAACTCCAGCATTCAGAGTTGATGAAGGTAAATAAGGACCATAGATGTCTCTCCTCCTATGTCTGTCATCCATTCGACCACCATGCATGCATTCATCAAACTTCGTTTCTGGCGCAGTGTGGCCGTTCTCAAGGCACTACTTCCGTTTCTCGGCCATGGTTGTGACCCTCAAGCAGATGACTTGACTTGTGTCTTTGCAAGTGACACGTAGGGGAACAGTGTTGTGGAAAGGGAACACGTCTTTCTTTTTTCAAGTTTTTTTCCTTCTCCTTTTCCTTTTTTAAAAAAAAGGGCGACAGCCTTGAGGTATCATTGTGAGACTGACCGGCCCCAGGTAATTCAGGAATTTCGTTCTTATGGTTCCATCTGGATTCGAACTCAGGTCTGCATTTCAACAGTTTATAGGTGTACCAACCAAGCTAAGGCCGTTGGTGTACCAACCAAGTTCTTTTTCGTTTCCCTTTTCTTTTTCTTTTTTGTTGTGAACTTTTGTTTTTTTTTGCCACATATTTTGTACTATGCCATTATCATCTGTCATCATTGTATCTCACACTACCTACCCTGGGCAAGCAAGGGACCATCCACTCCCAGACAAGCCTGGAAATTAATTTATCCTTACGACAGGCAACCACCCGGTCTAGAGACAGCTTGGCTACGGAACCGTGCCTATGAAAGCCGGGACAAGGCTTAAATTCCCTAGCTAGAGCTAAACTATCCTAAGGTTGTGGTTCTACGCCTACCTATCTCTGCTCTTGTGCGGGGAGCAGTACCCAAGCTTCTAACACCTGGCGCGGGCTGTAAGGAACCAATTACTTCCACAACCAGCCAGGAGGCCCAAACCAACAGTCTCCGCTGGTGAACCAGAAGCATACCCCCAGGAGGCGACGGGGATTGAAAGGGCGACGTTGGGTATCGAACCCACAACCTCCTGAGTGCCACTTACATGCTCAACCTACTGAGCTAGCCCGCTTGGGCATTTTGAACTTTTTCTTTCTTTCGTTTTTTTTTTTTTTTCCTTTGACTTTTTGTTTGTTTTGAAAAAAGAACCCGTCTCAAGAACTCTTAAGTAGCACATGATTCCCAACTTATTGCGACCGTCACACATGTATGGTATGGTGACGACCAGATGTTGTCGTGTTGTCGAAAGGAAAACCTTCCAAGAACTAAGGACTTCTTGAAAGCCATGTAGCCCAGTCCAACATTCACTAGGTAATAGGGAGGAGGAGGACTGTTGTTCATGGTGGACTGGAGCAAGTGCAACGCAACCATGCTCAACTCGGCCAGAAAGCCCAGCTCCACAGTCAAAGGCGAAACCTCTGACAAGTTGAGTGGCTTCTTTTTTTTTGTTTTTTTCTCACCTTCTCCCCTGAACTTAATGCTCAATCATCATGAATGTATACAAGCCCTGTTCTCTGCAACATTCATGACAATAGGGCATTGTCTTCGGGGGGCGAAGGTAGGGTTTATAGCATAGCAACCGCGGCCCCGGACCCGGACATGTCTGGACCGAGGCCCAGACATTTGCCTGGACTGGTCCAGACGTCCGGTAATCCGCACAGGCACCGGACAACCGGACAGGACCGGACCCGATCCGTCCGGACCGGTACACCAGACACAAAAAATGTCGGAAGGAAAAAAAAAAAAAAAAAAAAAAAAAAAAAAAAAAAAAAAAAAAAACTTAGTAAGCCAAGGGGACCCGCTAGCTCCCCCAACCTTCCTCTTCGTTATGGAAACAATAGCCTCATTCCTACGCAAAGACCCCTCCATACACGGACTACCAGAGGCCAATGTAGGATCAACCCACCACATACAGTTCCCAATAGTAATAATGTTTGCAGACGATCTCACGGTCCTCATAAGAGCTTAGACTCATCATTCAGCGCGTTAGTAAGAGCAAGGGAAGCGTTCCGACTGGCATCAGAAATGAAGATTAATTGGAAGAAAACAACCGGCTGGTGGCTATCGGAGGACGAGGTTCCACAATGTCAAGGCCCTGAGGCAGACATGACATGGGAGACATCGGAGACACCTACGCGATATCTAGGCATCTTGCTGACAAAGAATGGCCTCGCCCCTCAAATGGCCCGAAGTATACTCACCAAACAAATTAACAAACTGGGCAGATGGGGTAATACGTTCACATCATTGCTGGGGCGTACACTAGCCATTAATACATCTATTTTCTCTATGATGTGGTACATAGCATCAATCTGGACCGTTCTGGACCAGACAATCAAGGGACTTGACTGTAAAGCAAGAGCATACTTATGGTCGGGTGACCCAAACAAAGAGAACTGCATACCAAAGATAGCTTGGCATTACATCACAAGGAAACCAGCCAAAGGAGGTCTTGGTATCATAGACCCCAAACAGAAAACCAAAGCCTTACAAGTCAAACTACTGACTAAACCTGGTACGGCATGGAATAAACTGGCCTTAGATAGCATTAGGGCCCTAGCACCTACAGCCACACCAGCAAATATGTCCGGACTGTTCTGGGTAATGACCAAGGAATGGAGTCCGAAGACAGGGCGCAGAAATCAACGAAGAGGAACCGAGCCAAATGAAGCCAGACCCCCTACACCATATTGGACTGCTTTGTTACAGATATTGCAGGAAGTCATGCCAAGGAAAGTGGGTAGACCCAAATCCAAAGAAGAGGTACTGAGGCAACCCTTCTTTGGTAATCCGTGGGTGAGAGATGAAAGTGATCACCAACTATCCCTTAAGCTTAGAGGAAGGAGACGGTTATCATGGATCAAACATGGAGTTTGGAAAGTGAGCCATCTGTGGAACGAGGAGAAAAGGGACTGGATGACAGACCAGGAACTTGCCTCCCAGCTCAAAGGATGTCACCAATGGGATGAGAACTTACAACCTATTATCAACTGCATCCCAGAAGGCTGGAAGGAGTTGTTAAGCGAAGTCTCAACTTGGAAATCGGGTGAACGGGGAGTGAGGGTGCAAGATTTAACCCCTACAAGAGCCTACCAATTCTCCCATAAACAGCAAGGGTCGGATACCCTGGCAGTGTTTACCTCCTTCCCAATTACCCCCTCAAACGCAAGGCCTTCCATCCATCATGAATAAGGAGGTGGAAAGAACAGTCCTAAATCCGTTGATACTCAGAAAGGTCAGAGTGCTGGGTTCATGGCCGAAAACAATCTACAGAATAGATACGGCGATTAAAGACTTGGAATTTGATCCAGCAGAGCGGGTTTGGACACCAGACCGAAGCAGAGACCTCAAAGCTAATGTCTCCACTCAGGAATACACAGTCAAGCTGGGTTACAATTTACTCAATACAAAGGATCCTGAACCAACGATCAAGAACAGATGGCAGAAGCTACTAGGTCAAGACGCTAGTCAGATCCCACAAATACCATGGAAAAAATTCAAGTCAATTCGTCCGGTCAAAATCAGAAGCCTACAATGGCTTATCTCATGCGTAGCTCTGCCGGTCAACCAGTGGTTGCATATCAGAAGAAGCAAGAATGACCCTAACAGTTCAGATTTATGCACGGTATGTTCAGAAGATATGCTACATTGTCTGATACACTGTAGAGAGGCGACCGAATACTGGGCGAGGGCCTTAGATCTCCGGGATTCCCTCTTGTTGTTTCCCCTCCCTGAACATCCCATCGAACTCCTTCTGTGGACTAACATCCCAGCTCAATTCCACAATTCAGAGAAAACATGGTTTGGAATGATCAGAAAGGTAACGCTGTGGTCCATCTGGAAGGAAAGGTGCTGTAGAACCATTGAGGGACCCTCAACTCCAAGGGTATGGGCGGAGACAAAGACTTTGATTCAGGCGGAGATCCTTTGTAAGTGGCACAAGACGAGACAGTCGATGCCAGATGACGAAGAGCAACAGAGAAGCACAAATGGTTAACAGGTACCCCCACTTTTCACCCCTAGGGTAACCTTCACAACCCTGAAAAGGGCAGTGGTGAATTTTCATGAAAGTGCACTTTTGGCTTGCTGTATTATATGTTTTTAATTATTTTTTTTCCGGTTTTCTTTTTACAATAAGTTAGTAAGAAGTGCACTCTACAGATTGGTGTGAAGTATGGTTAAAATGGCCCTTTGGTTTTCTTATAAATGGGGGTGAAAATTGGGGGGTCGGTTAACCTTCTGTCAAGAATCAAGGCAAAATTCACTAAGGTGTGGCTTGCAAGGCGCAAAGTGGCAGAGATAAATGACTCCCAGATACGATGGAAAGACTTGCACAACTCAGAAGCAGGGTGGAGAAGGCAGAGATCCCAGTCAGCAGAAGGACACCATCCATCACAGGTCACATAATATCGGAGGGCGAATCCCGAGACTGCAACTTCTGTAGCTTCTCTTACCTTTCTTGCTCTTCATTGTTTATCTGACAGGCTCATGTAGTGGACCTGAGAGGAAAGGTGTACTAACCACAGCTTGCCAGCTCAATAGAGTGATACATGCCCAGTTGGGCAATGTATGTAAAGCCGAGGATCCGCAATGTGATGAAAAGGACTGAATGGACAATGCAGTGCTGGTGGAATCTCAACAAGCAGTGTACATCCTGATACATACAAAAATAGTGCTTTGTAGCGCAGTGGAAGACTTAGATAAAAGTCCTGACCTGACCGGGACTGACCTCCCGCACGTAGTACAAGACAGCGTAGTGAAACGCTAGAATACCAATGACTAGCCCCAACCAATGTCGCAATGCAGACCCAACATACATGATCCTCATCACAAGGTGTGAAGGGGCGTGGCGCTACACATAGGAAGAATGCGCCAGGTCCAGACCATACACAGACGAAGAGGAGGGGATCAGACGAAGAAGAGGGGGGAGATGGGAATGTCGTCAACACCAAGTCTTCGGTACAAGTCCCAGATAATCCATCAAAATGTCTGAAGCCCAATGTTGAGTCTGGATCCAAATGTCACCGAGCCCGCTCTCTCGCAGTCTGCTGATGCAGTCAAGTCAGGTAGCGAGAGGGTGAGAGGGAGATGGTGGACTGAGAAGAGGAAGAAGAAGAACTCTTCTCTCTCTCAAGTGCCAGGTACTAACCTGTGAAGATGGCGCTGTGCTGCAGGTACCTCGAAGACGAAGCTGGAGCCATGGCGCTGCAGGTAAGCCTCCCTGGCCTCCGCCCAATCTCTCTCTCTCCAGTACTACTCTAGCTCCTACTAGCGCCCAGCGCTGAAGACTACTGCTAACGCTACTACTACTACTGCAGCGCTCCTCCAGAGTGCTGCTGCCGAATCCTGAAGATTACCTCCTGCCTCTTGAACTGCACGTGAAGTGCCTGGGAAGTCCCTATGAACTACCTGCAGCCTGCAGGGTGGGCCAGTCTTATATAGTGCTGGCCCGTCCAGGAGGCTGCTCTTGCCAATGCCAAAACGTGCCAGACCCTGGGGTTGAAGCTCAAACAAAGGTTGTCTTGAAAATAGGCCAAAAATGGCCTGAGCTAAAAACCTGGTCTGGTGCCTGAGTTTCAGGGCAGGTCGATCCTATGAGGGCCTCAAAATGGCCCTCTGTTTCAGGCTGAAAAGACTCAGGGCCGTAAAGGCCCTGTTTTAGGCTGAAACGACACAGGGCCTGTAGGCCCTTGTTTTCAGGCTTTCAGGCTGAAACGACACAGGGCCTGCAGGCCCTTGTTTTCAGGCTTTCGGGCTGAAAACGACACGGGCCCGTGCAGCCTGTTGCAGGCGCAGCATGTAACAAGAGTCAAATACTATCACAGACATTCACAAAGGCTCACACAACACTAGAAAGTTGAAACCAGTTCTGAACAGACCAATCCCAAGACACTTCAGAAAAGAGTACGGAAATCAGAAAGAAACCGAACTTTGAACTTTGAAGTTAGACTTTCTAATTCATATTCATCTGAAAATCACTACATATATAACTATCGCTAATTTCCTGCCTGTGACAAGCAGACCATCAGGGCCCTCCTATCTTTTGCTGCGCGACAGTCCCGGTCGTTTGCTGATTGTTTTTTCTTAGAAGTTGAACCGTCGTACCGGTCCCCTGGTGCACCACACTGTGACGAACCCATTTCTGTTCCGCGCGATTTTCTGCCTCGATGACAATGAGGGGTCCTAAGATGGGAAGGATGGGCCAATTACGGGAGATCGGGATCGAAGTGAAATTGCATTGGTGTCCTCGCTTCTTCGTCTTTTTGCGTCACTTCTTTTCGGACGGCTGGGTTCAGGACCGGGCAGGTCCTGGGATGATCGGTTGAGTGGCGCACCGATGTGCGCGCGAGTAATAATGGCTGACGTCACTTCTTTCTTGTTCGGTTGTCGGATTTAGCCGCGGAGGTCGCGCGGGAATTTTGCTTCGTTCTTTTTGAATCTTGTCGAGCTCAGATGGCTCTCGGAATTTCGGACTTTCTTTTCGGAATGTGTGTTTGCTAGGAATTTAAGTTCTTTTTGCATTAGCTAGGAATTTAGGAATTTAGGATTTCTTTTGCCGCGCGCTGCCTTGTTGCTCGCGCGCTTCTTTTTGCGGCTGCGATGGGGCTCTGATTAGTCGGCGCACTTAATCTTGCAAGTAACTGTAATTTTGGGCGGGCGCCATTGTAACTGTATCTTTCTTCTTGGGCTTCGTCTTTCCCGCTCTCTCTTCCCCTTCTACTATGCATTGTTAGCCCGCGGCCTGCATGCTCGGATCAATGCGTGGAGAGTGGCTACGTCCCCCACTCCACGATCTGGCCCTGCAGAATGCAGGCGCTCCCTCCCCTGAACTCCTTTCTAAGTCCTTGCAATCCCGTGTCCTTTGTGCATGCATGCACACTATAAATTTTGGCTGTGCGATTAGATAGCTCTCTTAACCAGCTGTTGGAAGCTCGGGGTAGCGCGATCAGTGAGGGTCAGCTCACGAGCAACGTAAGAGGTAAGTTGAAGTGGGAGTCGGGCGACCCGACGAGCTGGTGCCGAATGCGCGGTGTCGGTGCGAATTCCCTGACAAGGGTATCCGCCCTAGTTTTTGCAAGTACAGGAACTAAGTCTAGAGATCTAGGTGGACCGCGCGAGTCGCGACTGAGAGTGTTGAGTTACGCTAATAGGGTGGGTGACCGGTGTAGAGCGTGAGTGGGCGTGCGGGATTAAGGCGCGCGTGTGATTTCCCTATTTTTGATTATGCAACCGGCACAGTTGGCCGGCCTGACGATTGTCGCGAGGAGTGAAAGGCCCCCTTGTTTGGGGCGGATGGTTGTTGGTAGTCCAACGTGTGGAGTGGGGTGCGAGGCGGCCGCGGCGCAAGGAGGGCAGGCTGGCATGGGAGTCTAGTAGTAGCATGATTAGGTATAGTAGTAGCATGATTAGGTAGAAGAAGGACCGAAGGCAGGGCCGTTTTCATAAGCCAGGGGCTGTGCCGCACCTCCTTATATGGGATGTCGGGCAGGCCAATACCAGGCTTGGGCTTAGCCCTATAGGTTACGGTACTGGACTGTCACGACGGTGATACGGGGATCGAGGCCAGCAGGCGGCGGCACAGGAGCGTTGGAGCATTGAAGGGCTGAGGGGTTGAGGGTCCTGCGGGACTATCCCCTTTAGTTTTGGTGGGGAATTCCGAACGTGGGCCCGTCTGCGGCAAAATTTTTACATTTGACTAAGATTTTTATTTCCTTTTTTTTTTTCGCTGTCTAGGCCAGTACCGGTTCTGAGCCCGAACCGAAGGTCCAGGAGAGTCGGCGAAGTCTGTTTGAGCTGAGATAGCGATACCCGGTCCCAGCCTCCCCAAGTGTAGTCAGTGGGGGGGGGGGGCGAGTGGGACTACGGGCAGCTGGAACCCATTGCGAGGAGGGTTGACTGGTATCAGGCAGAAGCATAAGAAGAGATACAGCGCCGGCCCAGTCAATCGCTCTGGTGTAGGCTGTGTGGAAGCGCTGATACGGCAGGTGCGCGAAGATGGTCTGCAAAGCCCGATGATGGGGCGGAACAATAACGGGTGGGCAGGCCGATATGGTTGGATGAGCCAATTGAGCTGGGGCGCGGTCGCCTGAGGGAGACGAGCGCAGGTTGGGAGACTTTGAAAGCCGGAGCAGGAGCCGAGCGATGAGTTACGAGGGAACCTGGACGGAAGGCGGTGTCAGGTACAGACGAAGATTGGGTGGTGGAATGGAGGTGAAAGCGGGGCGAAGTCGCGGGGTGCGCTAACAGCTGCTAGCCATCCGCCGCTGGAGGCAAGTGTGAGGAGGCTAGTGGGATCGGAAAGGTGGTGGCCGACGCTAAGATGGGCTGATAGACGCAACATAGCGAAGTTAAGCGTGGCGCAGGCAGGGGAGAGCGGAGAGCAGCAAGCGACAACGAAGGGAAGGAATGAAAGTGAACCTGGGGAAAGTCCGCGTCGGGTACACCCGGAGTTAGTAGTGGAGGGGAGGAGCCTGGGGGAAAAGAAAAGGGCATAGCGCATCTATTGGTGGGCGGATTTGAGCCGAGGAAGAAGTGATCCCAGGGTTTTTTCCCCGGGCGAATCAGATGGGAAGGTCAGGTGAGGGTGAAAGGTAGTGGATTGTGAGTTAGTAGGAGAATGATGGGCGGGGGGATGACGATGGAGTAGAAACGAGGAGGAAAGAAGGGATCAGGTGTCTTCGGTTCCTGACGGATCTTGGCGGGATAAGAGCCGGGAATGTGGTTTCGAGGGGAGGCGAATCCTGTGGCAGTACTAATTTTGATAGTAGATTAATAAGTTAGAAGTTAGAAAGAAAGGTTGTGCGTACGAGCTATGAAGGAGGGAGTCGGGAGTTGATAGGCCACGGTCGCTCCTCGACCGACTACGATGAAGTGAAAGGTTGCACCGAGGTTCTTGGATGAGGCGGCTCGGATGGTGGCGCCTGATGCCGTGGGCGACAAGCAGTGCCATGGCAAGATGCAAAAGTAGCTGCGCCCGGGTGAAACGGCAGAGTGCAGGATGCATCCGGCCGTGCCCTGGTAGTAAATTCGTAACAGTTCCTGGCTCGTTGCAGTGGGCCTCGGAGTGGTGGTGAGTCACCCCTATCATCGTCGGAGACTTACCTGTCGCCCTGTGTAATGCTCAAAAGGGGGTCGGGGTGACGAGTGCGCCATTAGTATCTACCCCCTCGACAGCCCTGGAGGAGGCAGTCTGGTTGAAGCCCCGACCAAGTTTGAAGGGAGGTGCATGCGAGTAAGAAGGGGGGGGGGCAGCACAGTCGATGCACCTGTGAGCCTTTTGGGTTGCTGACGCGAGTCGGGTCTGGTGACTGGCTGCTGGCGGGAAGCTGGCCTATGGGCCAGTGTGTTGCCGGCCTTGACACACGGCGCCCCAAAAGGCCAACCAGGAGGGTGCAGGTTTGCCTAGCAACCGATATGCGACTTGCCGCTGCTAAGATAAACGGGGCCACCGTCACACAGCTGTGGATCTGAGGTGCTATGACGGACGGATCTTGACAGGGCTACCGCTTTGGCATTTCGTTGTTGAAGGTGCAGTACCCCTCCTGTGCCCACCATAGCCCACTTACTGAGCCACTCACGAGTCTCCAGTTATGCTTACTGCGCACTGCTGCGGCATCTGTGGATTGAGTGCAACTGCTTCATATGGATTGATGCTGCGTGGTACTGCTGCTGCATTCGGGATGCTATTGCTGGTTGTCGCAGACTGTGCACAGACCGACCGCTGCTATTGACGACGGTTGTGCTGTTGACCGCTGTTGCTGTCTACTGCGAGCTGTACACGGGCTACCGCTACGGGTGGCGGTTGATTGTGTGTGGGCTGCCATTTTTGTTGACCCACACGGTATATAGCTGTTGTACGCTGCTGTAGGCCGCAGGCATACCGCTGCCGGTTGTGGCCAACTATTACAGTCCGCTGGGCAGCAGGGATTAGGCTGAGAAGGACTGCGGCTGCTTGCTTACTGCGGTTGCATGTGGCTGCCGATTGCTGCTAATGGTTAACTATGGGTGGGCCGAGTGCGGGCCACCGCTGCGTACTGCTGAGTGCAGGTGGACTACTGCTGCTAACAGTTGCTGTGGGCCAGGCTGGGGTTGTGCTGTGGCTGCATTCAGTGGGCGGTTAAAGCCAACTCTCGCTGCTGTGCCTCCCTAACTGTGCACGGCTTCACGGTTGGCTACTGCGGACTAGGTACGGGCTGCCGGGGTGCTATTGACCTCCGCTAGGCGCTGCGGTATGTTGTGGCCGCCGGGTGCAGGCCGGCCGCTGCACACTGTGGAGAGTTGCTGCGCACTACTACATGGTGCTGTTACTACTGGCCACCCCTAGGATTTGTGGCTGCGTACCACAGATTGATGCGTACCGCTGTGCACAGACAGCTGCTACCTGACCGCTACTACCGAGCTTGGTGAGCTGCGCAAGGGCTGTTGCATACCGCTGTGCCCTACTGTTGGTGACTGTGGACTACGGATTGAAGGCTGGGGGCAGGTAACTAAGGAAGGAGTACGGGCCGCGGCTGCATACGGTGCGCAGACTGTTACAATGGGCTGTAGCTGTTGCTGTTGAGGACCGCCGCTGGATATGGAGGCTGCACGTAAGGGGTAATGTAGATTGCGGTTGTTGAGGACTGCTGCTGATTGTTGCTGCTGCAGTTGGCCGCCGCTGCTGAAGGGAACAGGCTGTTGATGATCACTATTGGCCACCTCTGTGCATTCGGTTGGTGACTGCTAGTGATTGCTGCCATTGCTACTAGCTGGCGGTGAGTACTAACGCTGCTGCACATAGGGACTGATACAGGGTGTTGGCCTAGAGGAGTAGTGGGACTTAGGGAGGGGGCTCGGTGCTACGAGTTGGAGGCTTGACAGGAGGGAGTACTTCGGCATTCTGACATCTTTGACCAAGCTGTCAGTTGGCCGCCATTGCGGGGCCCTCAGGCGATTGAAGATAACAAGGCCCTCTCTCGCGAGTCTGAGTGCACCCTTCTTGGATCTGAGAGTCTCAAAATCTTCTCTTTCTGCCCTTCTTACTCTAAGTCTAGTCTATTGGTTACGAGAGGAAGGCGGCAGGCGGGATTGCAACCCGTAGGACCGTATCCAGACTCTGTGGGGAGTGAGCCCACCGATTGCGGGAGCTCTGACGGAACCTAGGCGAGGTTCTGGAGGCAGGGAACCATCAGGTATATCCCTTTCTATCTGTATAACCCACTACACCCATAGTTGCCTACTTCCCCTATAGCTTGTTTGATGTATGCCTGCTTGTCCCTATGATTCTTGCTTTCTATTTTCAGGACATAACCAGACAGAGTAAAGGAATGCATGTACAATGTCAGTTTTACTCCTTTTTTTTGTTGGGTGAAAGCAGATTGTGGGATTGCATCTGGGGGAAGGGTGGGAGAAAGGCAGTATTGCATGAAGTTTGACCAGGTCAGCCAAAGGCTGGGCCAGTTCCATAAGTTTGGGAAGGCCCAACGCTATGTTTATTTTGTGTTGCTTTGAGAACCAGACATGTTCCATAAGTTTGGGTGATCTGGTTGCTCTGACTTGTGAGGGTTGAATGCGGTTGCTTTTTCAGGGGCCAGTCAAATCCATAAGTTTGGGTAGTCTGGCGGCCTTGTTTATTTGGGTTTTTTTGACAGTTTTTTTGGTTTCTAAACGAGGAGGTGAGCATGTTCCATAAGTTTGGGTGGCTCTACCTCTCCCTGCTTTGGTTTAAGAGAAATGAATCAGGCTGAGGACCAAGACATGTTCCATAAGTTTGGGTGGTCTTGGCCCAATGCCTTGCACATGCGGGAACCAGAAGGCTATAACTTTGCTATACTCTACTATTATACTATCTATGAACAGGCTAGTCAGGCAGGGTTCCATAAGTTTGGGTGGCCTGACTATAGCCTATCACCAACGGAAGAGAGTATCTAACTAAGAATAAACTTGTGGTACGAAGGGGCAGGCTGAGTCTTGAGTTGAAGATGATCGGCTCAGCTGTATGCTACCTCGAAAGACTAAGTGCAGACAATTATATAAATTTTGGATACCTAAACAGTTCAGGGCGACTAGGACGGCCTAGTCATGTGCCCAAAGAGGAGAAAAGTTGTTGTGCCCATTGTCTGTGTATACTTCGTGGCTGGGCTAGACATGTTCCATAAGTTTGGGTGGTCTAGCCTTATGCCCTATGTAAGCTGGGTATAAAGGGGATAAATCAGTGAGAGACTATGAACTATTGTTTGCTAAAATAACTTGGGGATGGTGAGAGTACTTGCATCTGTGGTTTGGCCTGCATGTGAGTGAGTGATGCCACTACTTAGTCTAAGTTCAGTTTGATAGGTAGTTGTTGTAGTTGCTCGCCACGTGCTAGAGCCATAGGAGTTAGTTTCAAATTCCTGCATTTTCTGAGTTCGTTTTTTTTACTTAGATCAATTTCTGCATTTTCTGGGATCTTTTATTTCGTACTTGGTCTTGTATAAATCTTGGTAAGCCACTTCCTCTACGGGAAGCGCTGCCGAAATTTCTACAAAACCAAGGAGTTGGTCAAAACTTTGGCTTCTTTAGGATCCAGTCTTGACGACTTTTGACTTAGTAAGAATCTGGGAAGCCTCCCTTTCTAAAGGAAGTGTTGCCCAAATTTTTACTAATTTAGGGAGTTAGCCGAAATTGGGCCTTGAAGGGTCGAAGTCATTTCAGATTCTAAACTTAGCTTTGTATAAATCTTGGACTAACACTTTCTCTACGGGAAGCGCTGCCGAAATTTCTACAAATCTAAGAAGTTGGTTGTGATTCTGCCTTAACAGAACCTAGATTGTATGTCTAAGTTCAAATCTGGCTTGGTATAAATTTGGGAAAGCTCCCTCCCTGAAGGAAGTGCTGCCCAAATCTTTGCTAAGTTAGGGAGTTGGGCAAATTTTGACTTTCTGGAATCCAAAGGTTTGACCTTTGGGCTAGTATATTTTCTGCGATGGCACTTTTCCTACGGGAAGCGCTGCCGAAATTTTCCTAAATTAGAGGAGTTAGCTTGTATTGTGACAGGTGGCGACATATATAGGAGAGAATATGCCATATTCTACCTTAGCTTGGGCACTGGTTAGAGGTAGACGTAGACTTAATTAAGTGTGATAACTTGAGTAAGATCGTGATATGGAGATTATTCTCCATGAGCTCATAGACTTGGCTTGAGATTGGCCTGTCTTGTATTACAGGTCTCCTTGATCGATTGACTCAGGACTTGGGGCTAGATTCAGCTTTGATCCTACAAGGATCACCTTCTGTTATCATTGATAACATGTCGGTTGCCGATTCGTTGGTTTACGACTCAATTCCAACTCGCCCTCCCTACTCAACCTAAAAAGGCTTTAGCCCTGGTGATTTTTATTGTTTTGTTAAGGTTTCACCCGGACTTTTCTTGAATGGCCATTTAACAGAGGTACTGAGTATTTAATTATGGTTGGTTGGCTGAAGGTTGGGGCTTGAACACTCGAACGCCCGACCGAGTCTCTCGATCCCATAACTGCAGACCATAGGGCGGCCAACCGTCGCGCGTAAGATTTTGATATAAAGAGGCGCGGTCACAAGCCCGTCCTATACCAACCAGCGATGCTAATTATACGCGGTAATCGCAGTCTCAACCTCGCGATATTGAATGGTTGAAGGAGTATATCGTGAGGGAGGTTACCCCTCGCGATATTGAATGGCTGAAGGACATGCCGTTCAGCCCCCGCGGCATCTTTGCCCTCTGGGTTGGGTGTCTCGGCGGGCAGAGCAAATAGGCTATGTGCGAGGGCAGGGTCCTTCTGCAGAGCCTAGGGCTTGGGGTGTCCTGGACAAGGACCTTGAACCCCGACCCAGGACTAGCGTCTGACCAAGAATTCATAAAAAGGCATACTAGCAAGAGGGAGGGGGGTTTTGCCTACCTCTCCCCTATGTATCCCTTAATATGATGGCCCCTTGGGCCATAAGAACCTCCCACGTAGGTATACACACACATATATATATATATATATACAAGGGGGTAAATATGTGACGATCACGTCTCACAATCACAGTGGGGCTCCTCACAACCATACGTATATGTGTGACAGCAGGCAGTTAAATCCCAACTCTGAACCACAGAACACACCTGCAATCACATCAAAGAATCAACAAGGTCCACACACTACACGGAGTCAACCCCAACCACTCTCCATACTCATACCCCCTGCTTTAGCCATGCAGCTTCGGCCTGTGTCCATCTGTAATTAGTTGTAATCCTTCCTACTGAGTGTTTGATTGCATGGATGTCGTTTTGGTGATGAACATATGATATGTTGTCGTTTCTGTCTAGCTATCATCATTGCTTGTCACTTTGATCCGCCGTTAGTAGATGTTTTTGCGATGACTGATGTGTAATGACAACTTGCATGCTCGGACATGATTGCTTGTGGGATCACTGAGTGATTAGATGATTGGGTCATTGCCCATGACACGTGGCGACTTTGCATCTACAATAATATAAAAACCGTTAACGTCATATCGAACGACCCAGATTGCGGGCCGGTCACCACCCGCGGATGGCCCAGATCGCCGGCCGATGAGAATCGGCCTGCGATCTGGGCCGTCCGCGGGTGGTGATCGGCCCGCAATCTAGGCCGTGCGATACCGGTTCGTATCGGAAGTGGTGCACGGCCCGCCCAAACGGCCCTTCGGCTTTTTCTTTCTTCTTTTTTTATAGTTGTTTTTTCGTTATTTTGCGTTGGACCATCCCGCCTGCCAGCCACTTACGAACGGGCGCCCCACGCCCAGCCCTGAAATCTCCCACCCACTTTTTCATTGGCGGGCTGTATGTGTGCCCGCCATTCGAAGGGCCCGTCCACTAGGGCGCTATGCTGCTACGAGACGCTACGGCACGCTCGGGCACTCGGCCACTCGGGCGCTCTGCCGCTCAGCGACGCTATGGGACGCTAGTCGAGAGCTCTGCCCGTATTCGACTGCTCCCTCCTACCCTAGCTCTCTCTCTCTCTCTCTCTCTCTCTCTCTCTCTCTACGTGCGTTGGTGCTACGTGCTCATCTTGCTCTCTCTCTCTCTCTCTCT
>BFEA01000009.1:5065996-5080004 GCA_003427395.1 Chara braunii | reverse complement strand
AGAGAGAGAGAGAGAGAGAGAGAGAGAGAGAGAGAGAGAGAGAGAGAGAGAGAGAGAGAGAGAGAGAGAGAGAGAGAGAGAAGATTGGTTTACCACGTAACTGCGTTGAAGACATCGCAACGACGAGAGAGAGATGAGCGGTACAAGTTTGGTTGTCACGTACCTGTGAAGAGCGCCGTGCAGCCCAGTGAAGAAGAAGGAGGCGGCCATAGCCGCGAAGCTCGACCACAGAGTGACGAAGGAGGTGAAAGGGAGAACGAAGGGAGAGACCGGGGATAGTGAAGAAACCATAGCTGAAGAAGGTGAAGGGAGAGACGAACGAAAAAAAAAAGAAGAGAGAGAGTGAGAAGACAGTCGGGGTGAAGGAGGGGAGGCAGATACAAGGAAGAAGAAGGGTGGCGAGGAAGGAGAAGCCGTCCACCATATCCGGACCGGGCGTTGATCGGAGTCGACCGGGCGTTGACCAGAGTTGATCGGGCGTTGGCCGGGGGTTGACTGCAGTGTTGACCAAGCATTGACCAAGGYGTTGACCAAGACTGTTGACCTTGACTTTGACCAAGCCGGAGTTGGTATAATCTCGCCAAGCCTTCAGCCTATCCCCTCGCCCTATGGATGTGCACACACCCTGTGGTACTTGTTGAGTCAAGTCTGTCTGTCTCTTCTTTCTGCATTGAGTCTCTTCTGTCCAAGTGATAGAACTCTGTGGATGAAGGATATGGCCTTGTTGACCAAACCCACACGGGCTGAGTAGGGCTAAAGACTGTGTTTGACGACTCGACTGTCCCGGAGGACACGAACCCTCCCAAGGACCGGTACTGACCGGCGGGCTGCACGGTGTGGCACGGTAGGCCCAGAATCTGAGTTGTGGGCTGCACAACAGGCCGTCTAAGTCTTGAGAGGACCTGCTGATCGCGTCGTCGTGTCTGCGACGTTAAAGCATTCCTGAGGAGTTACGGGGGATCTCCTTAAATGCCTCCTGATCAGCAATAGGTCCTGTAGTGACAGCCTTAGAGTAAGTCTAGGCTAGAGACCCTAGTTGACAGGATCCTATCCGGATTCTGTCAGTCCTTAGATCGAGTCAGTAGGTTGAGTGAGTCAGGGAGAGTAGAGTAAGTGGTGAGGAGTGGAACCGTTGTTCGGTTGTGCACCAGACACCATGGCTGACACCCGTAGTGGGAAGAGTATCGCCCCCTGCACCCAGGCTCAAGAGAAGCAATTCGCTGCCATCCTAAGAGCGAGAAGGGAGAAGAAGGAGAAGAAGGAGCTCCTGAAGTAGGCGAAATTAAAAGCCATCGCAGAGGAGCAGGCGGCGAAGAAGAAAAAGTTGGAGGAAGAGATGAGGAGATTAGAACAGGAGGAGGAAGAAAAGAGGAAAGCTGCCGAGGAAGAAGCAGCAACAGAGGAGGAGGAGGAAGAAGAACCCCTTGAAAGGAGGCATGGGGGAGATAGAGGAGAGACAAGTGGCACGAAGGGAGAGGATGCATGGATGGAGACAAAGATAAGCGAGTGGGTGGCTAACTTATCGTTGGGTGAAGACGAAGAGGCACTGCTGTACGTGCCGTAGGAGGAGAGAGAAGCGTTTGCCAGGGAACTGGAAGCGAAGGAGGATACCCTGGAACGCCAGACCGCAAAAGATGAGAAGAGATTAGAGTGGAAGTTGCGGTTGACCAGGGAGAAGACGAGAAGGAGGGAGGAGGCCAACCGGATGGCCAAAGAGGTGGAGAAGGTCCGGGCGTGCAGACAAGAGGTTCAGGTACAGGCAGAAACCTCTGTGAAGTTAGATAAGATTTTGGTGTACCTGGAGGTTCTAAGTGAGGCATGGCTAGAGGAGCATCAGGCCAACAAGGGTCAAGATGTGACCCTTCATGCCATCCGGTCCAGTTTTAGAGAGTTTGCGCGGGATGTGGTAACCCAAGTCGGGACTGAAGTTAAAAGATTAAAGGAAGGCACATAGAAGTTATGTGCCGGCGCCCTTGAAGGCGCCAAAGTTGTGGCCGCAGCAAAGGCCGCATGGCGTTCCCGCAAAGAGCCTGTGAAGCTCAAATTTCCTGATGCTTATAGCGGGAAAAAGGACGATAGCCTTGAAAACTGGGAGGCTAGCGTTGATACTTATTTACAGCATATTGCCCCAGAGGAGCAAGTCCTTGTAGCCTTCCACGCGTTGAAGGACAAAGCGGCCAGCTTCGCCAGGTCGCTTGTGCGCGCTGCTGATTGCGAGCATAATATGATTGCTTATTCTAGGCTCACCCCTCTCTCCACTTTCCTCAAACTCCTGCGTGAGAGGTTTGCTGACGTCACAAGGGGCGTCAGGGCCTCTGACAAACTCCAAACCATCCACTCGCGACAGTGGAGGAGTGCTCGAGCACTCGAAGCTGTCATGGACGACTTAGTAGTCGTCCCAGACCACGGGGTCTCTGAGACCCAGTTGGTCCAGTTGTTTTATCGTGCCATGCCAGAGCCTTTACAAGGGCATTTCTTTGACAAGACCCAGCATGCAAATATCACATACGATGCGGTGAGTCAAGAAGTGGTCCTGTTTGAGGCGAAGTCTATGCCAGTTTCCACTTTCTGGCATAGGGACTTAGATAAGGGAAAGAAATGGAAAGGTCGTACCATCTCTGGCCAAGTTAGGGCCAAGGATCACCTGATCCTTACGTTAGACGAAGGTGGTATAGACGAGGTCCCTTACAGTTAGATTGAGTGGGGGCTTGAGGAGGAGGACAGCAGTGTAGGCCAGGGGAGGATCTATGCTGCTCTCGCAGCTGGAGGGAGGACGCAAAGTAGAGGAGGAGGCCAGGGCCAAAGGGGCCAGGCCACAGAAGGTCGAGGATCGGGCGCATAGGGGGTTGGCGGCCAAAGGAACCCCCAAGAGGGAGGTAGGGGTCAAGGTCCCCCGCCAAATCGTCAAGGTCCCAGTCTGTCCCCGCAGAGACGAGGTGGAGGATCACCTCAAAGGAGAGGAGGTTGGCCACAAGGCCGGCCTTGGGAAGATCTGGGCCTGGACCAAAGAGTTTGGCAACAGCGTATGGAGCAGGGGCAGTGCATTTAGTGTGGTGACCCTGCCCATATTATTAAATATTGTCCTAAGTATACACACGCCCGATGGGCTGCCTAGGAGTCAAAAGGCAGCCGCCGGTAGGGGTTGCAACTGCCCCTACCATGTGGGGAAGCAAGCGCGCACGTACAGGAAACTCCCACACCACATGAGCCTTCGGCAGAGGTTGCAGGCCTGTGCCAAGTTAGTTGTCCAGAGACTGCTTGTGTTAGCGTCTCTCTAGGCACTTCCCTCACAGGCGTGGCATAAGAGTTTAAGGAGAGAATGCCAACCTGGGCCAAAATGAAGAAAGATAGTAAAGGGCAGCTAGTGTTAGTTGACGTAGAGGTGTTTAGAAGTAGAGTGGGGGCCCTTATAGATTCAGGGGCTACCCGTAGTTATATTAGTCGTAGAGCGTTGCAGAAGCTGAGTCTAGGGTTAAAAGTCCAAAAGTTGGAAGACCCCATAGTTAGTGTCCTCGCAGACAACCGCACTATGCGTGTTGAGGACTACGTAGAGGGAGTCCAGGCGTATTTCCGCCTAGAGAAAGATGGGAAGGTGGAGAAAGTTCTCCATTCCCTGACTCTCCTCGTACAAGATGACCTTCCTTTCGACATAGTCCTAGGTATGGACTGGGGAGAGGCAGCAGGGGCCACACTCCACTTGAGAGAGCATGAGTGTAGGCTCCTTAGTCCGTCAGGCGAGGTCAAGACTGCCCGCCTGTTCCATGTGTTTGGAGTAGACAACTCCTTGGTACATTGCTGTCTCGGTGCTCCCGCGTTCGCGCGACTAGTGAGAAAGGAGCAATTAGAGGATCAGGTCTTTGTAGCTTATATTAGACCTATAACTGAGCCTAAAACAGAGGAACCCATTGATCTAGCCATTGCCAAGTTGCTAGAGGAATTCAAACATTTAACAGAGCCTCTGACAGGAGTAGTGCCGCTGCCGATCCAACACAACTGGCAGTATAAGTCCTAAGGGAGTAGTTTACACGATGTCCCCTAGGGAGTTAGAGGAGCTGCACAAGCAGTTGGACGAGCTCCTTGAGAAAGGTTGGATTAGGCCCTGTTCGTCTCCTTTTGGAGCACCAGTTTTGTTTGTTCCCAAGAAGGAAGGAGAGCTACGTATGTGTATAGACTATAGGGTCTGAATGCGATCACAGTGAAGAATGTTGAACCGCGGCCCAGAATGGACGATCTTTTAGATCGGGTGCAGGGTTGCAGATATTTTTCAAAGATAGACTTAAAAGTTCGGGTATCATCAGATAGAGGTCCACCCTGATGACCAGTACAAGACTGCTTTCCGGACCAGGTATGGGCATTACGAGTTCATAGTGATGCCCTTTGGACTGACCAATGCGCCAACTACATTTCAATGATGTATGAATGATTTGTTTAGGCCTTGGTTAGATAGATTCGTCGTAGTTTACTTAGACGACATCCTAGTGTTCTGTAGGACCCTCCAAGAGCACCAGGGTCATTTGAAGCAGGTCTTGGAGAAGCTGAGAGAGTGCGAGTGGGCCAAGACACAAGTCCTGTACTTGGGCCACGTGTTAGACGGAGATGGCATTAAGCCTGAGGACTATAAGGTAGCAACGATTAGAGATTGGCCGACGCCCTGCACATTGACTGAGTTGCGGTCGTTCCTAGGTCTGGCTAACTACTATAGGAAGTTCGTGAGGAACTTCTCTACTATCGCCGCTCCCCTTCGCCGGTTGCTTAAGAAGAGGCAATCTGACAGTGGGATAAAGACTGCACGTCTGCGCTAAAGAAATTAAAGTGCGTGTTGATAGAGTACCCTGTCCTCAAAGTAGCAGATCCGTCCTTGCCATTTGTCGTCACCACGGATGCCAGTCGGTATGGTATAGGCGTCGTGTTACAGGAGGAGGACATCAATGGCTATAGACCCGTAGAGTTCATGTCAGCGAGGATGCCCTCAGCGAAGGTAGCTACCTCTACGTACGAGAAGGAACTCTACGCTCTCAGGCAGGATTTAGAGCACTGGAAGCATTCCCTGCTTAGGAGGCTCTTCAAGGTATGTTCAGACCATGAGACCCTTAGATGGTTGAAGACACAGGATAAGATGACACCTAAGTTGACTAGGTGGGCCGTTGAGATAGACCAATATGACTTCGAGCTTAAGCCTATTAAAGGCAAGTACAATGTAGTGGCGGATGCTCCAAGTAGGAGGTCAGACTACTTTGGAGCTATAGTTCATTATCTGGACATAGGGAGTGACCTTCAGGAGAAAGCTAGACAGGCGTATGCGCAGGACCCTATCTATAGTGACCTCCTCAACAGAGTTAAGGAGGCCCCAAAGACCGAGCCAAATTACCGCACTACAGAGGGGTTGCTATTTGAGAAGACCAATGTAGTAGAGCGCCTGTGCGTTCCTAACAACGAGGAGATCCGTAGTTTGATCCTAGGGGAATGCCACAACACGGAGGGACACTTCGGTTGGCAAAAGACTCTAGCCAACCTGATGTATGCGTATACGTGGCCAGGAATGAAAAACGACTGCATAGAGTATGTACGCAGTTGTAAAGTTTGCCAAAGAAATAAGACCACTACCTGTGCCCCTCTAGGTCTTCTCAGACCCTTGCCTATTCCTGATCAGCCAGGAAATTCAGTGTCCATTGACTTTATGGACGTCGGCGTCAAGAGTAGGCATGACAAGAGCCAAGTCATGGTCATAGTTGACAGATTTAGCAAATATGTTGTTTTTGTTCCTTGCCTGCAGAGGCACGTACTGAGTTAGTGATTTCGAAGTTTTTTTATTTTTGGGTTAGTGAACATGGAGTCCCATTGTCTATTGTTAGTGATAGATACACCCGCTTCACTAGCCAAAACTGGCAGGAACTGATGAAAGTCTATGGGTCAAAGTTGTTAATGTCATTTGGCCGTCATCCAGAGACTAACGGTCAGACTGAGTAGATGAACAAGATCCTGCAGCAAGTTTTGCGTATGTACATGAGACCCGATCAGGTCAATTGGGACGAGATGTTACCCAAGGTAGCAAGTGCGTACAATAACAGTGTGCACTTGTCTACCTGTCGCACTCCCAATGAGTTGCACAAGTCCTTTACACCGCGCAGACCGTTTGAAGGAGTTAATCGGGATCAGATTCACAGTCTACTGCCCGGTACCAGGGAGTTTGCGATACAGCATGAGAGAGAAGTAGCTACAGTTGTTGAGAACCTCAGGAAGGCCCAACACCGAATGATAGAACAGGCTAATAAGCATCATCGCCCGTCACAGTTCCAAGTAGGCGACTTAGTCTGGGTCAAGTCCAAAGAGTTTGCTCCTGAAGAAAACATCTCGCAGAAGTTACTGCCCACGTATAGAGGACCGTGGCCAGTTCTAGAAGTTAAGGGCGAAGAGGATGGGCCGTCCTACACAGCAGAGATCCCAGCACACCTCCACACCTACCCTGTGTTTCATGCCTCAAAGTTGTTGCCGTGTGTCACAAGTCAACAGTTTCCATCTAGGAGATCCATGATTCCTCCAAACATGGACGGAAGGTACGACATTGACGGCATTGTAGGTGAAGACGTGTTCAAAACAGGAGGTAGAGGCCGTCCACAAAAGCAGTATAAGGTCCGGTTTGCCTACCAGGAACCGGAGGACGACCGCTGGTTTACCAGAGCAGAACTTCTAGAAACAGCTCCCGACATAGTTAGAGCCTACGAGAGAGAAAAGAAAGGTAAAGGTCCTGCCTTGGACTGAGTTATTCTCGGAGGACCTCGAATTTAGGCCGGCGTGAGTGAAACGGGATTCACCTGTTCGCAGTAGCCGATGCAGATCCCATGGCTCGATCCCTAGTCCTCACCTTACTTGTGTACAGTATTTGTGTCGACCCCTAGAGTTGAACCCGTGACCTGTGTATTTCTAACAGTTGGTAGACTGTCGTAGGGTCCGTAGGTAGTAGGGGTTCGATCCGTAGACCTGTCGGGTAGGAGTCCTAGCAAGTTCTAGAAGTCGTAGCTGTAGCTTCTCCGAAAGGTCAAGGTCGTAGCTGCTACAGTCCAGAAAGGTCAAGGTCGTAGCTGCTACAGTATCGAAAGGCCAAGTCCACGGCCTTCCGGAAGGTCCTAGCAGTGGCCTTTCGAAGTTGCCCATGTTTAGGCCGAGGCAAGTGGGCAAGTGGTGGAGTCTACCCGTGCCGAGTCAGCAGTCCCAGTCCCAGTCAGTCCTAGTCCAGTCAAGCAAGTACCGCATGGGACTGTGTGCACTACGGGCATGGGAAAGGGCCAGACCAGCGAACTACAGCAGTATAAATCAGAGGGCAACGCTCAGCCATTCATTCATTCCTGCGTGAGCCATGCGGAAGCGCTGCCACAGCGACTTGTGCGAGGTGGTCTGCAGTGAGCCGGAAGACGAAGTGGGCGAGAAGGAGCTTAGCCATAGCGATAGGGTAGTAGCGCCCATAGCCGCCATAGCTGTAGATAGAGTGTAGCGTGTGTGTGTGAGTGTGTGTGTGTACCGAGTACCGCGTGTGGGATATCCAGGGTTATCCTGTGTGCGCGAACAGAGAGTTGTACAGGCGGTGTGCCGCCATAGCCATTTTAAGTGAACTTGTATCTGAACTGCGTTCTTGGTTACCATATCTCTGAGTTCTGAGTGGGCGCACGTCGTCTGTTTGCTGCGCACCTGTTTGCATGCATGTGAAGTGTGAAAGATAGCAAGTCTGATTGCAATGGGGACCATTAAAAAANAAAAAAAAAAAAAAAAAATGAAAAATCCACACGGTCGTGTGTGTGTGTGTGTTACACATTGTGTCACACGGGCCCGGTTAGGCCCAACAGATAGGGGTTCGGAGGCCGGTCCAGGCCCAAGGCCGGACCTTTAGACCGGAAGAGCCATTTGCAGGCCACCGGTTGGCCTTTAGGCCACATTTTAGGACCAGACTAGACGGGCAGGCCCAAACGACGTTACCGTTGGGCCTGGCAGCGCTCTTGAGGCTGCCGCCCGCAGGTCTGATCTGAATCGTCACTTTTGACGATTCAGATCATGGCTCGGCCTCGCAACATAGAGGCCGGCCTTTCCACACCGGTACGTAGTGCATGGGTCCTGGGGACCATCTCACGCAAGTGTGCACATGTCATGCATCATCCTTATCCATTCTTCAACATCTCATCGAGTTGGGTTCGCAGCTCATCCAACTCCTGGGGCGACATACGATAGATAGGCCCCTTCGTGGGCGTGCTCCCTGGAATGATATCAATGCGGTGTCGGATTGGTCTTTCTACCATACCGCTTGGGGCTTCAGCCACATGTGCGAACTCTTTCAAGAGCCTCTCAATCTCTTGAGATGTGACTTCTTCCTTACTTTCGCCTTCCTTTACTGGGCGCACATATGCAACAAAGACTTGGTCATACAGGTTGTATTTCTTTACATGGCGAGCGAACGCTGGGGCACTCATGCAACAGTGAGCTAGGCTGCTTTCCTTTCCAGACTCATGATAGAGACAAATTTTCTTTTTACCTTTTTGCGGACTTGGGAGCCAACATTCATGCTCTCTCAATTTCAGATCCGCATTTGCAGCCTCACCCCAATCCATTCCTAGCAACACATCAAAGGGCAAGTTATCCTCCACCAASAAGGTCAGAGAGTGGAGAACACGTTCCACCTTCCCCTCTGCCTCTAGCCGAAAGTATACTTGAACCCCCTCGACGTATCGATCCATAACAGTTTCACTACTATTAGCTAACTTGCTTACAATGGGCTCATCTAACCTTTTAACTTTAAGCCCAAGACACAGTTTTTGCAACCCTCTCTTACTAATGTAACTACGTGTAGACCCGCTGTCTATCATACCTCCTACTCTTACTCGATTTCAAGATCTGCAATTATTAGCCGTCCTTTCTTTTTTCGCATTTCAGTCCAGGCTTGGCGACGAGCGGCCAACTCATCACCCACGCCAGCGAGGGATCCATCTAGAGAGATGCATACGTTTGCTACCTCTCGACAGTGCACTAGATGGGGACTTCCTTCCTCTTCAGTTTCTGCCATTGGGGCCTTCGAATGGGAGGATTCTGATTTTTCAACATTCGAAGCCCCGGTAGACCACGGCCGCGACCTCTTCCTCGGCCACACCCTCTTCCTTGACGCCCTCCCCCGCGGGCTACAACGGCCGCGTAACTCCCGTCCTGAGCTACCGGTTCGCTGGGTCCATCGAGACCATAGTCTACTTGATCCCAAGATATCGTCTCGACGCCTCCTTCTTCAAAGGTTAGAAGGAGACTATCCATCCCAGGTATAGATCTTGAGATAGTGCGGTTTTGCCACTTCTTACCCGCTTGCAGATCCTTCCAGTAGTGGCAGTTGTTTGCCTCAGCGAGGAAGTCGGCGTGATCTATTGCGATCTTACCGAACTTCTCGTACGTCATTCCATCTTCTTTGACGCGGGGATAGAGTTGTGTTCTTAGGGGATCCGGGAGTGCTCGTGCAAAGCTAATTAAGATCTGAGCAGGCATCAGTCCATGGTCAGGGCATTGCAACAACTCATCCATAGTTGCCTTCAAGGCAGAAGTGCTCTTCCACTTCCTATCAGGGAGATTGAGGATCAACATTGCTGTGCGTCGTGCCAATTTCTTGTCTTCAAATCTCTCTCTTACCGCTTTAAGGAAATCGTCAATCCGGGTTTGTTGCGAATACTCTACCATTGAGCTGCATCCCGCCTCTTTTTGCAGCGAGATGGCGAAGCTCATGTCATCGCCTCCCATGCACGAAGTTGCCATTAGTACCCTGTCCCAGTATGGAATTCGTTGTCCGTATACATATGTTTCGATCGCTGCTGCCCAATGCAGAACACTTTCTTCCTTCTTTCCATTATAGGTCCATGGCAGTTTAAGTTTGATCTTACTAACCTGCCCGGTCTCCTGCGGGAGTTTTTCCTTTGGATCCCCCCTTCTTTTCCCCTTCTTGTCTTCATCGCCGTCGTCATCACCATCTCCTCCTCCGCCTCCAGCTCCCTTGATAATTTTCTCTATAACCTCCGGAGTGAAGGTCTTAGTGACATGTTCATCCAAGGCCCGGATGTATGTTTGCACATGCTGGTCGACGTCCTTAGCTGACTTCTCTAGGAAGTTGTTCCAGACAGTTCGAACTCAACCCGATGTGTTTCTACCCTTGACGCATTAAGTTAATGTCCTGCCTTGTATTGAGGACGGCCTCTCTAAGTAGAGCAAGCTGTTCTTTTGTCGCAGGGGGTTTTCCTTTTTGTTCTTCTAAAGCCTTCTGCAATTTTTCCCCTTCTGCCTGCAGCCTCTCTTTTTCTTCTACTTCTTGCCGTCTGGCTGCTAACAACTTACTGTTCAACTCCGCCCTTTTCTCTTCCAACATCAGATTGCGTTCGACGGCGTCTGTCACAGTGGCCAATTTTGCGATGAACATGTCGCGTTCTTCTTCAGACTCTTTTAGGGGTTCGCTGGAGTAATAGTACTGACCAGCCCAATCCAGCGGTTCAAGTGGAAGTCTGGCTGTACTGCTGCTCTCAGGGAGGTCCAGGCGACGGCGTCTTTCCAAAGTTTCTCCTTCTTCCTGTTCTTCTTCTTCTTCTGTTTCTTCTTCTTCTCGTATACTCTTCAACTCTTCTTCTAATTCTTTATCCATCTTCTCTTTCATCTTCCTCTTGGCTTCTTCTTCTTTCTGTTTTTTCTTAGCTTCTTTTTCTTTTTTCTTTTCTGCCAACCTGCGGTCAATCTCTGCTTGTTCCGCAGGTGTGGGGCCAGGCTTCACTGTCCCTGACCGCATAAACATGCGGGACGTTCATACCCGTCTGAATCCCAAAGGGAACATCAACCGGAACAGCGGCCCCAATAAGACAGAAAGGGCCAACAGGCCCTGAATGGGGTAGTCATCCATGGTGAGGCCCGGCACAGGAGGTCCTCCACCAGCTCACCACGGCACTATCCCAACCGGATTAGTTCAGTCTTATCTTGTGGTGAATGGAGTACTACACTTTTTTTTTTTTTGTTGACTGTAGAAGGTGCTGCGTTTAATAAACAATAGATCAAACTGAACGATGCTTACTGTTTGGATATGTATACTTTCTTTTTTTTTCTTTGATATGCTGTCTGGCTCCCTGGATCAGACTCTTGGCAATGTGTTTCTGATGTCTTGCTCCCCTTCAATGCTTGGTTTAATACTAATTAGCTGGCTGTTTGGACGCAGGTATGGAGTGCAGCGCAGAAAGGTCAGATGCAGATTGCTCACTTCGTCAACCAGGCAGAAATACTTGTTCAGCCTTTTCTTTCTTTCGGGCTTAACTGGCCCTGTAGGTACTCGTCATCTTACTTGCGCTGCCTGGTACTTGCAATCTGACGTGGCATATAGCCACTTCCCACATCGATTCTTAGTTTCTGATGACGATACACAGCCTGCCTATCGAGAGGGGTAGGAGAGAAATCTACTCCTATTCGCAGAACACTGGACCACCTAATCTAGTGTGACCAGGCCCTGACTCATTGCATTTGGACCATCCAGACTGATTCAGACTCTGACATACTAGGACGATCCAGATCCAGACTTCGACTCCAGACCAGACCAGCAGCAGTCACCGTCAGAGGGTCAGTAGGGGACACACACATGCATGCAGGTTCAGGGAAAGGAGGTGCTTCTCTCTTCTTGAAGATACCGCCGATGATGCTCCACGACGCTCCGCACGCTCCAGGTAAGTAACTCTCACCTCTTCTTCTTCGGCCTGCTTCCCCCACTATCAAACACCTCTTCTCTTCCTCCCTCCTTCGTTAATCCTCCATCACCACCTCTCGCCGGCCTTGATCATGCCAGCGCTATGAGTGTAGCGAGCATCAGCTCTGATACCAAAATTTGCATGGGTCCTGGGGACCATCTCACGCAAGTGTGCACATGTCATGCATCATCCTCACACACAATGATCAATAGTCTCAAACCATAGACAAAGGTAGATGAGAAGAGGACCGAGTTTCACAACTTATATTATCAGAAATATGATTACAAAGAGTTTCAAAGTTCCCCTGAATCCAGCGCTCATCAGCGCAATTCAAATTCCTTGTTAACTCATCAATATGATTTCCAATACGTCAGCGCTATTTCTAGATTGTCTCCAAGTCATCAATGTGGTCACTATTCATCAGCGCCACCTCTGCAGTTCACATCCAACTCAGGTAAGTATCTTCCATAACTCGAGCCTTGATTGTACACTCTTCGTCTCAGTCCCCTTTCTTCTATGATCCATGCACACTCCTCACAAGGATCTACTCTGGATACTACTCATAGCTATCTACTACTAACCCGCTAACTCTATACTAATTCGCTGGGCAGCTATGGCTGCATATCCTCCCAGCGCACAGTCTTCTTCTACTCATAGCGCATCTTCATCCTCCAGCGCTGCTCCTACTGACTGGCGCACAAGTGCATCAGCACTTCCACGCACAGAATGCCAGTGGAGATCTGGCGAGGAATGAGGCTGGCTGCTTTCTTTATAGTGCTGGCCTTTCCTCGCTGGGTCTGCATTGGCTGCTTCAGGTCTTCCTTTGTCCAAGACCCCACATTGCATGTGTCCCAGTACTGTCCCAACGAAGTTCAACTGCTGCTGAGGCCTCTCGGACAGGCACAACTTAGACCAGAACTGGGACTCTGCTTTTTGGCTTTACTTTCGGACAGGCACAACTTAGACGAACAGACACATTTACTGCCTGAACAGACACTCACATTGTGCGAATAGACACTTCCTTTTGCACGAACAGACAGACTGACTGCACGTACGGACATGCCCTTATCTGAACAGACATGATGTGTGCATCTCCTGGTGAACAGGTATGGCTTGCTGCAATGACTTTTGCTTTAGTTTAGGATGTGTCCCTTGGCTAGAGAACTTCACTTTTGACCTGCTTTCACGTTTCTGGGTCCTGGCGAGATACCCCTTCAGGATGCTTTACTTTTACAAGGCCTGTATCGGGTAAAGGCCCTTTTATTAGGTACCGGGAGGCCGCCTGTTCGGCATTCAGGAGCAGCAGCAGTTCGGGGAAATGCTGCGCTATTCTGTTTAGAGCGCAGCGCTACTGCAGCAACGCGAGGTTAGCGCTAGGCTGCAGTTCAGGATAGAGAGGGAGCGAGGTACCTACCTGGTACTTACCTTTGGCGCCATAGCTGTGGAGGACTTCGACTTCAGGGGACTTCTACTCCAGGCGCCACCTTGCATCCTGCAGGTAAGGCTTAGGACCAGGGCAGGGCAGTGAGGATTCTCCCCTCCCTAGCTCGCCATCTCTCCCTCCTCCTCTGCTATCTCTTCCTCCTCTTCTCCTTCTTCTTCTTCTTCAGACGTCTTCTTCTTCTTCGTCAGACTTCTTCTCCTTCTTCTTCAGACTTCTTCTTCTTCTTCTTCTTCTTCTTCTTCTTCTTCTTCTTCTTCTTCAGATTGGAGACTTGATACGAGTTGGACAGAGATCAGTGTTGGACTTCGGTGGTAAGAGGCTGTGATACTTACCGGATTCGAGACTTGGAGATTGTTGGGATTGATACTCGGCGGCATCACAGATTGGACACCGGTTACATTAGGACTCTGTACCTCCGACATTGGTGACTCATTGTCCACGACATTTTGATCTTGTTCGCTGACATTTTGTACTACCATATCGGTGACCTACTGGATTCTATCTCGGTGACATCTGGCGCTGCCTACATCTCCCACCTCCTTCGTCTCTCCTCCCACCTTTCATCTGTGCATGGTTGTACGGTGCCTGAGCATCGTCTATGATTGGCTCAGACCCCACCATCTCACGATTGCTTGTGTGTTGAGTGATATCTGTATGATTTCAGTCAATGTGAGTCAGTCCATTTATCAGACTTCCGCTGCATACATGCTCATCCTATATTGGTTGATCTTTGGTTCTGCCCATACTTGTTGAAGCATTCACGAGTATGCAACAGTGTGTGTGTGTGTGTGTGTGTGTGTGTGTGTGTGTGTGTGTGTGTGTGAGAGAGAGAGAG
>BFEA01000009.1:5019532-5030648 GCA_003427395.1 Chara braunii | reverse complement strand
CGACGACCTTCTCGAGCGATTGGGCGGCGCCCAGTTCTTCTCTAAGCTGGATCTCAAGTCAGGGTACCACCAACTCGAGATTCGCAAGGAGGATCACTATAAGACCGCGTTCAAGACACGGTATGGGCATTTCGAATGGCTGGTCATGCCATTTGGCCTTACGAATGCCCCAGCCACTTTTCAAGCGGCTATGACGACGGAGTTCCGACACATGCTGGATCGTTTCGTACTTATCTACCTCGACGACGTCCTGGTTTACAGCCAGAGTCTGGACGAGCATGTGGAACACCTGCGCACCGTTTTGGAGCAGCTACGACAGGCCAAGTACAAAGCAAACCGCGACAAGTGCGAGTTCGCACAGCAGGAGCTGGAGTACTTGGGTCTCTATGTGATGCCGCAAGGCATCCGTCCGCTTGCGGACAAGATCGAGGCCCTACGAGTATGGCCCGAGCCCACCAACACCACGGGCGTTCGTTCATTCATGGGGTTGGCGGGCTACTATCAGCGATTCATCACCGGATACTCCAGGATTGCTGCACCTATGACGAGGTTACAGTCGCCAAAGGTGCCATTCGTATTCGATGACGACGCACGCCGGTCATTCCAAGCACTTAAGACGGCTATGCTCATGGCACCCCTCCTTAACATCTATGACCCCACCCTGCCGACGCGAGTGACTACGGACGCTTTCGGCTATGGCAATCGGGCAGTCTTGGAACAGCACGACGGCGACGACTGGCACCCTGTGGAGTATTTTAGCCACAAAGTGCCTCCCATCAACTCGCTTGATGATGCAAGGAAGAAGGAGCTGCTCGCATTCGTGATGGCTCTCAAGCACTGGCGACACTTCCTCCTTGGGCGTCGTAGGTTCACATGGGTCGCAGACAACAATCCATTGACCTACTACAAGACGCAGGACACGGTGAGCAGCACGATCGGACGATGGATGTACTTCATCGACCAATTTGACTTCACACCGAAACATGTCCCCGGCCTCTCCAATCGCGCAACAAATGCACTCTCACGAAGACCTGATCTTTGCGCTATGTCACATCATGCCTTCGCATTCGACGAGGAGCTTCAACGACACTTCATCCGGGCATATCAGTCTGATCCGGACTTCGGCACGCTCTATGCACAACTATCTTCGGATCACCCGCCGGCCAGCCATTACCGCATTGTCGACGGGTACTTGCTCCTCCACTCGAGAGGCAAGGACTTACTATGTGTCCCACGTGACCGTCGTCTTCGGACTCGACTCCTCGGCGAGTACCATGATTCACGACTCGCCGGCCATTTCGGAGTCAACCGCACGGCTTCGACAGCGATTCCGATGGCCCGACCTCATTACCGATGTCACTCGGTATTGCGACTCCTGCGAAGTTTGCCGACGCAGCAAGCCCCGCAACCGCAATCCCTACGGCGAGTTACACACGATGCCTATCCCACGGGAACCCGGTCTCTCCATTGCCATGGACGTCACCGGTCCGTTCCCTCGCGACCGGCTCGGGCACGACTGCATCCTCACGGTGGTGGACCGATTGAGTAAGTACGCGCGTTTTCTCCCTTGCAAGTACTACTCCACGGCTCCCGAGCTGGCACGCCTCCTGCACACTGGTTGGATTTGTGGCCACGGTGTACCARAAGACAYTGTCAGCGACCGCGACACTCGTTTCATGTCGGCTTTTTGGACTGCTCTCATGCAGGAGTCCGACACAACAATGAAACCAAGTTCGGCTCGACATCCTCAGACAGACGGCCAGACGGAGCGGGCACATCAGACCGCTCAAATGATGCTTCGTACGCTCCTCCGTCCAGACCAGAACGATTGGGTTGGCCGCCTCCCCGACATCGAGTTCGCCTGCAACACTTCGGTGCATCCGGCGATCGGCGTGACTCCATTCGAGTTGCACCACGGTGGACGGAAAGGCCGGATCTTCGCAGACCTTTTTCTCCCTCGACCAGCCGACATTGACGCTGCCTGCTCTCCCGCTTCCGTCCGGAAGTACAGGGAATTGCTGACTCAAGCCCGTGCAAATATGCAAAAGGCTCAAGTCCGCATGCAGCAGCAAGCCAACAGGCGTCGCCTACCATGTCCCATCCGCGTCGGTGATCTGGTTTGGGTCTCCGCGGAAGAGTTTGCACTGGAACAGGATGTTTCACGCAAACTGCTTCCCAAGTGGTTTGGACCTTGGTCTGTGACAGCAGCCGCGGGCGATAAGCCCGATGGCCCTTCATTTGTGATCAACATTCCAGAGCATCTGACGGTCCATCCGGTCTTCCATGCCTCGAAGTTGGCAACATACACGCCAGCCAAGAGCGACGACTTTCCGGACCAACGATCGCAGGACCCTCCTTCTATAGATGGCCATCAGGAAGTTGACCACGTCATCTCCGATCGCAAGTACGGTAGCAAGCCGCGGCAGTACAAAGTCACATTCAAAGCATGCGATCGTGACGACACTCGGTGGATTTCAGGCGCCGATTTGAAAGCATCCGCACCGCTGATCTACGCGCATTATGAAAAGCGCAGGTTAGCTCAGGAAGCTTCACGACCAGCCCCTCCCACCCGGACTGTGGTCCCTCCCTCAGACAGACAGCTTCACCCTCGCAGGTAAGCTCGGTTCTTCAAGGAGGGGGGGGGGGGTGGCATACTGCGTAGCCACACGGGCCCCGCAGGGCCCGTCCCGGACATTCAGCCTAAAAGCCTAAAACTTGGGGCTTACAGGCCTCGTTCATTTCAGCCTGGATGCTGAAAAACGAGGGCCTGCAGGCCCTACCCCGTTTCAGCCTATTTCTGGGTCTTTTCAGACCCAGAGTTTTCAGCCTGAAACGGAGGGCCATTTTCAGGCCCTCATTGTTTCGACCGGCCCCTAAGACTYAGGCACGTAAACAGGGATGCGGAACAAGCCAGAAATAGCCTGTTCCTCACGAGTTTGAGCAGGAGCTGCAGCTGCAGCCCCTGCCTCCCTTCGGCAGGCTCAGAAGGCACACCCGTAGTACATAGGAAGTTCCCATGCACTTCACGGGTAGGTAGTGTCAGTAGGCAGTGGTAGTCTTCAGGATTCGKCYGCAGCACTCAGGAGGAGCGCTGCAGTAGTCTTCAGCGCTAGTAGTAGTAGCGCTAGCTGTAGTCTTCGGCGCTGGGCGCCATAGCTGTAGCTGTAGTCTTCAGCGTTGGGCGCTGGTAGGTGGTAGATCGTAGAGTAGAGTGGGAGAGAGACTGGCGGAGGCCAGTGTTACTTACCTGTGGCGCCATCGCTCCAGCTCCATCTTCGTGGTACCTGCATCAAGGCGCCAACTTCAGAGGTTAGTGCTGGACACAGAGAGAGAGAGAGTTCTTCTTCTTCCTCTTCTAAGTCCACCTCTTCTCACCCTCTCGCCTCCTGACTTCTCAGACTACGACAAAGAGAGACAGAGTTGTGACTTGAGACTTGACGACATTGGATCCAGACTTGACATTTGGGATTCAGACAKTTCGACGAGGGACTATTTGGGCTTGTGCCGGAGACTTGGTGTTGACGACATTCCCATCTTCCCCCTCCTCTTCGTTTATCCCCTTCCTCTTCGTCTGTGTATGGTATGGGTTGGCGCTGTCTTCCTGTGTGAACCGCCAGACCCATTCACACCATGTAACGATGATGATGATGTATGTTCAGGGCTGCATTACAACATTGATTGTTCGGATCACTGGTATCTAAGTCTTCCGCTGTGTTATCTTGTACTTTGTATTGAAAGGTCGGTTCTTGTTCTGGTCTGCACGTTACAATATGCAACACAGGCGGAGAGGGGTATCACCAGGAAGGCTATGAGGTGATATTGGGTGTTTCACAGTGTGATGAGAAATATCTGATGTGTGATTGATGCTGAGGTGGAACGACGGTGTAATGCTGGTTGTGCCGAAGCAACGAGTGGTCATCACAATCGACGGCAGGTCATCTGGTGAGAATATCTGTGGTTGGGGGCAGCTATTTTTAGGTACTAGAACAACTTGGAAAGTTAATGAACTAAGTAAGATACAGGACTAATGTTTTTATGATCAGGACAAGCGAAAGATGAAAACTTTGGATGAACGACCCTTGTGTTGAATTGGCTGAATGTATTGTGGACTTGATATGCTTGTTGACAATAACTTGACTTTTGTTCAGGCTTTGTCTGTTCTCTGCATAGTAGGGTAGTTTGTTAGTGCTCGCCCTATGCTTGAGCGATAGGCAGGCAGATGGTCACCTTCGTTTCTGCATTTGTCTCCTTATGCATGATTGTTTTAATAGGACTTTGGCTAGCCTCTAAGTTAGTAGAAGTTTTGGGAACCTCTTTTCCTTAGGGGAGGTGCTGTCGAAATTTCTGCTAAATATTCAAGGTTAGTCAAGTTCAAAGATGTCAACTAGAATGTAATTTAGTTTTTGGAGTCGGTAGGAATTCTGGAAGCCTTGCTTTCTAAAGAAAGTGCTGCCAAAATTTCTACTGAAACCAAAGAGTTAGTTTATTTTCTAAGATTTTATGAGTCATGAGTTTCTTTTTAGATTTGGTATAGCAAATATTCTTTGAGCACACTTCCCTAAAAGAAGTGCCGCCAAAATTTTTGGGATTTTCGCATCGTTACCGGACGCTACTACTAAGTAGCTTATAGTACAATATGGAGTTGAACTCCGTTAACTCTACAGGCGACGCCTGCATTGATTTTGTGACGCAGATTATTGCTACCGGCGAGTGTTCTTCGAAGTCTTGAGCTTCATCAACTTCTGCTATCGAATTGATAGCAGGTCGGTTTGCGACTCAACTCCTACCCACCGTGATACCCATGCCCAAATGTCTGAGACCCTGAAGGCGAAAGGCATTTCCATTTGAAAGAAAATCTATCCCTGGAACCTCTCTTAAATGGCCATGCAAAAGTAGTGTGAAATGGATCGGACGGGCATACCTTTGTTGAGTGGGGGTCGGAAAGGGGCGTGTGGGACATAAACCTAGGAGCAAAGGGGTTGACCACGTTTTGTGGCATTTTGGATGTCAATTTTCATTGGGTTTCATGTGTGTGCAGGTATGTATGGGAGTGAGGACTCGCTCCTGGATTTGAGAGTGATATGCATGAATGAGTGCAGGGTGTGAGTGACAAGGTTCAACTATAACTGTGAGAATGACTCTCCCCGATTTCCCCCGAGACTCGCCTTTTTCTTTTACTTAGTTTGCTCCTGCCGCACGTGTCTAGCGAGCAGGCAGTAGTGGAGCGC
This sequence comes from Chara braunii, assembly GCA_003427395.1. Taxonomy (NCBI): domain Eukaryota; kingdom Viridiplantae; phylum Streptophyta; class Charophyceae; order Charales; family Characeae; genus Chara; species Chara braunii. Next base: position 5,025,420 of record BFEA01000009.1, on the reverse strand, counting down.
AAGGTTTAGCGCTCGACCTTTGTTCGGACCGAGACTGAGTTTGGGTACGGCGAATTGTTCGCCAACCCGCGACCACTCTTATTTTTCTTCCCTCGGGGGAGGGACGAGCGAATCCCATCTCAAAAGGGGCTTTGCTTTTTAAATTATTAGTCGGACGTTGGTCCTGAGCCCGGAATTCAAGGTCTTTGTCTAGTACAGCCCAGACTCTGGTCCAGCACAAAAGGGTTTCCCCCTTTAGTTGGGCCTATGCCTCTTGCTTATCGTCACCCACTGCCTAAAAGACAGGTGTGCCGCAAGGGCCGCACAACTTATCCTTCAGTCGTGCAATATCGTGAAGGAAGAACCCTTCACGATATTTTGCTTTCGACACCTGAGTGTCGTACGCAACCCCGAAACCCATGAGAGGGTGCGCGGATGTGGGTAACGCATAAAGTGTCGCCATGATAGCAGATAAACTCAGTACACATGACTGAGCGTTATGATTCCCTTGACGGTTGCATTCTTTTTATGCAACTTCGTGTGGGTCTCGCTCAAACACAAAGGCTTTTCTGAGTTATGGGTCACGACATATAAAAAAAGGACTAGGCTTAATTTATTTGTCTGAGTTCGTTTGTTTTGTTGCTTATCGCGTGGTTGAGTTAGGATGTCCTAGTCGACCAACGCTGAATCACACATGGGAGATCAACGCCCCAACGTGACGATTTGCGTACGGGTCCGAGCTAGGCGTGGACCGTACTCCCTATGCTACAGCATACGAGAAACGCCCTCGACTAGGCCACCTCCGCGATTGCAAGTAAAAACTTTCGCATGTGGTTCAGTAGCTCGGTGGGGATACGCCCACCTAAGGGATGGTGACAACTCCCGCGGGTGGAGGTAAGTTGTGCCTCGCGAGACCCTGTCCTGTCGTAGGGACTCGATGGAGGTATAGCTGGCGCACTCGGCCGGAGCGGCTCCGCCGCTTCCCTTTTCGTGAAGCGTCATGCGGATTCTGCCAATCCTGCATGACGCGACCGGGAAGGTTCCCCCAGCGAGGACCGTGCGCACAACACCGTACTGACCACAACGTATGCAAGCTGCCCGGGTATACCGGTCCCTCCATACGTCTTCAGCGAGCCCCGCCTTCTCCCAAGGAGTGGCATTGGGGTCCGCCTTACTCTTTGACCGGGCGCCACTTCGGCGTTTACCGGTCGCCTTACCTTAATGTACATTGGTAGCAACTATTCCACCCCCTGAAGCCTCTGCGCTACCAGACTCTGCATCCACTCCTAACTAGTTGTCGTCATCGATTTCGATGGAGTTACCATCGTCGTCGACGTACATTAGGCGCCCCTTGGCCTTCCAATTAGGAGGCATTGATTTCTTCCTACCGTCCGTGGGGTGCTGCTGACCATGCCCGATCTTTGCCTCGAGATTGAGGGCCTTCTTACTGAACGAGGGAAAGTTGTGTACTGTGATCATTGCGTCGCTCGCCATCTGATTCCTGATCTCTGTAGGGAGACATCTCAGGAAAGTGATGAGCAAGACCTGAGGGTCATAGCGCACGCCAGGAATACAGATCTGACGCTCAACAACGTTTGTGGCATCTCTCACTGACCTAAACTTTTTGGAGCCCAGGTTCAATAACGCATCAGTGGCCTTTTGGGCCTCCTGAGGGTCATGCCATTGTTCTTCCACCAGTCTGAGGAAGTCACCCAGCTGTTGGGTAGCTGCCCAGGAGCGGAAGCCGTGTCCGTATTCGGCTAGCTTCACTAAACCACTTAACCACCTTGCCGCACTACCTTCGAGATAAGAGGCAGCCACAAGCACTTCCTCGTGAGGCGCTGTCAGCTTGCACTTTACATAAACCGGCACCGTCCTCAACCATGTGTTGAGATCCTCACCCTTCTTATCCTCCTGAGAAGGGCTTTGGTGCGGCAATTGCGATCTTTGGGACCCACGTTGTTTGTTCCTGAGCTGGCACTACACCAGGTTGTGGACCCTGGGTTACAGGCTGTTGTACCTGCTGCTGCTGGACCTGTTGGCCCGACTGTTGTACTGGCTGTGAGACGGCAGGTTGCACTGCAACCTGGGACGAAGGTTGGGAGACCACTGACTGAATTGGAACCTGCACACTTGGCCCTGCATGGAGCCCTCCAACTGGCGGCATCCCAAGATGTGAGACACTTGGGACCGGCGGTAGTGTAGATGGGACTACCCCAGTCTCCGGTGGGACTGAAGGCGAGGGCTGCACCACTGGCCAGGCACCTGGTCCAGCGAACGACTGTGGTACCTGAACACATCCGGCCAGCACGGCCAGACTCTGCTGGATGTCCCGTAGGATGGTTGTGTGATAGTCCTGCATTTCTACTACACCTAGCAGGGCATTCCGCAGAGTCCTGACGTCGTCATCCATGTTTGTCAGGTCCATTTCCTCTAACGCCTCTCCGCCCGAGTGTCTCCGCCTCATCCTGGCTGTATGTCTAACCATTCTTTCTTTTTCGGCCTGTAGCCCTGCTAATACACGTTGTAACTCTCTTTCGCGAGCCTCAACCCGTTGGATGGCGATCTCCTCCGGTGTCAACGGTACCTGAGACTGGCTTCTCACTACGCCAGTCATCTAGCTCGTGGTCTGTGCGACCGTAGCACCGTTGGTGCTTACCCCTACATTCTGGGATGTCTGATGTGCAGTGGCAAGTGCTACTGTTGCTGCCCTACGGTCTTCCGCAAGAGCTCTACTAGTTGCTGCGTCCCTAGCAATCTACTCCGCACGACGCCTCTCCCTAGCCGCCTGACGCAAATCACGCTCACCACCTAGTCCTAATGATTGGTAAACCAGGGGTATCCTAAGGGCTTGTGATCACAAGATCCGATCGTTTGGTTGCACGTTATCACCATCGCTCATCAGTTACTGCGCTGTCACTGTCTGCACTAGGACCGACAATGCTGCCTAGCGCAAACACATGAACAGACCGACTTAGAATTAATCGGTTGTCTGACAGGGTCTACTCAGTTGGGTCCAGCATGGTAAGTTCAGATTCCTACAAACGATCCTATTTTGACTTGATTAGTTCTCTAAACAGAAAGCAAATGCAGAAAGAACAACATTCTACCTATTGCTGTTTGTCACATGTGTTAGTGGCTGTCACATCTAACTAATCAAAATGAAAATAGAATCATTTGCACGGTTGTAGGTAGCATGGAATTGAGTCGAACTATCAACTGGAATCCACCCCCTTCCCCCAATTCTTCTTGAAGTCACTTGACGTCGACGTTCCTGAGCAATCCAGACAGCGTCGCGTGTCTAAAGGTGTGCAACGGCCCACCCCTGTGCCCCAAGTCATTGCTGAGCTGGCCAGGCCTGCACATATATTTATCCTTGCATGCAGTGAGCCTTACACTGTCCAATGGCTGATCAAGAGGCTATTTTAGGACAACCCCCAAGTGTCCTCAGGAATTTTTTAACGTCGCAAACAGGACGACGATCACAGCCATAGACAACCCCCCCCCCGGTGGTTATTTATAGACGCCCGACTCTTGTCTCCCTTATAGGGCTGGCCGGTCCAGTAAAACCTCTACTAAGCGCAGCGAGCAGACAAAGGACAAAGCAGCAAAGCATGTGCGCTCTACTCCCGGTGGGTTGGCATGGTGACCATGACCCAGTGCTTCGTCCAGGGCCCTTCAGAAAGCTCCGCCCGTCTTCCCCCAGATGCTCCTCGTGAACATTGTCGACTCTCAAGGTAGAGTGCACTGGACTCCTCACATGAGAGGACTCTCAAGACAGAACACACAACCTCACGGTAAGAAGTGTCGAAGAGGGTAGATAAGGAGTTCCCGACCAATGTCGTCCGCCTTAAGCACCAGGTATGTCTCTCACTTCACTCACAACCTCGATCCCCCACTCACAGAATCCCACATGCACCCAAAGACCACCATGCRCCCATCCAGCRTACAGCAGCGCATGCAGCTTGGCTTTGGCTGTGCGCTGCTCAACCCTGCTCGCCCGTGAGAGCGTGGGCACCAGCCGGTAAATAGCGCAGTAGCGCTTGCGCAGCATGCGGCCAGTGCCCCAATCCAAAATGGGAGGCAGGCCCTTTCCTAAATGGGAGTGGCCTGCCTGCTGCTGTTGCGGCCTGTCTGAGCTCGTCCTCACCCGGAAGCTTCTGGTAGGCCCGAGTGGCTGCATACAGAAGAGGCCTAGGGCTGCCCGTACCCAACTGCCCACGACCTGTGTTTGGTCCCTGTCTGCGTCTGGCCCAGGGCGCACTTTAGATACATTTGCAAATTGGAGCCTGGGCCTGGGCGCTCGTAACCAACTGACGCCGTGCAACTGTCTGGACCCCCAGTAATGCGGGGAGGCCTGAAATGGGGGCCGGTAGGCCTAGTCGAGCCTGCCTTCACTTAGGGCGGTCGACGAAACGACAACCAGGGCCTCCAAGAGGCTCATCGAGGCTTAGCCTCGCACAAGCAAAAGGCCTGAATATAACAGTGAAGGAAAGTTGATTCTCTTATATGTGTCAATCTTGCCTCTTTTGTTGTTATCCGTTGAGTCTTATTTATTGTCAGACCCTCATAACCCTTCACTCACCTTAGAAACAGTCATTGGCTGACTTGAAGACGACAAGAAATGGACCAGAACTCGTTCGATCAACCAATCTCTCTCCAACTCGATGCAAGCTCAAAGATTCTCTCAACAGAGGCGCTCAAGCACAAGATTGAGTTCTCCTAACCTGTTATTCAGAGTGCGGCCAAAGGAAGTCGAGCCTTTGACGAGCTCAACGGAAGTAACCAGGAATGGCTACAACGCCAGGATATCCAACAGACCCTTCAAGATTTGATGATCGAAGCTAGTTGACCACAAGTCACTTCCCATTAGAATCGTGACTGTCTCACACTTAGTGATGAGGACGAGCTAAAAAAAGGAGAAGAGGGGGAGTTTGATGACAATGAGAGCTTCCTTTCTTATCTCGCCATTGTCATCATTACCATCATCATTGTGGATGAGCAATATTGTGCCTATAGCGCCCGTAATGTTACCCTGTCACACACGCTATTGTTGACATTCAACCTTCATTGAAACTCGGATCGTGTAACTGGTTGAAATTAACTATGCCCCCAAGCTTAGTATTCTCCCTCAATTCTCGGTCGACCAAAGCGGTACCTCCGCCAGAATGGCCGGTAACGAGGTTACCTGAACCGATAAGCAACCAGCAATGAGCACATATGCATTATCAAGAACAGCAAAACAAAACAATCGTTTCTCACTACAACCCCGAGCATCTCACTTTCTCTCCTAATGGCCGCGGCCGAGGCTTAACGCACCCTCCCTTTTCTCGCTTCGGGACCACGAGGCTCAACTGTTAATACTAACAATGAGACCCACGTAGCGCTACTCGCATCCAATACCCATGCCGTTCTCAGTCTGCAACCCTCCTGCGGACTTAGCTTCCTCGTTGATTGCGCTATGATTTGATACCAGCCAATTCTTCTTCGCGCAGACAGCGTGTCGCGTCCCAACCATTTGCTCGTGACCACTTCACTGTAACGGAGATAGCACTTCGTAAGATCAACCGGCACAACTCAAAACAAAAATACTGTTGACATCAATGAGAAGCCACGCGTCAGGTTCTCCTTTTCCATCTGACCTCTCATAGTCTTCCCTCTCTCTCCAATCCGACTTCCCCTCCGCGTACGTGTGGAACTCTCTTCCTATTTTCTCACCCCTGCAACCCGCAGGTCATCAGTGCTACTCACTATGGCACAGTGCAAGAAGAAGGGTGACGTCAACAGCGGCGAGCGAGCACATGTCTTCTCAGCCTCTCTGTTTTTTGCAGGCCGGGTTTCGTGCACAACCTGTGCGTTCACAACTAGTCACTACCCCCAAAAGAAAGAGATGGAGTCGAGGTTGGCAG
>BFEA01000009.1:5007013-5019362 GCA_003427395.1 Chara braunii | reverse complement strand
GGCCGGGTTTCGTGCACAACCTGTGCGTTCACAACTAGTCATTACTCCCAAAAGAAAGAGATGGAGTCGAGGTTGGCAGCCAACCATTGCCCTCTATTGCGCAGGGCCTCTGGCTTATATACACCACTCTTGCGCTGACTTCTCATCAGCCTTCCCAACACACTTGCACCCTTGGGCGTACCATGGCGCTGACCGCCCACATGTAACCACCTAGTGCTACTAATCTCCTTGTTCTCGCGAGCTGGCCTCAGGGCCGTTCTCTACAAGCTCGTCCGGTGGGTGATCTTGTCCCCCCTGGTCGGGTTCGTACCAAGACTAGGTCTCAGCCTCCAGATCGCTCTCTTCACTCTCCGCTTCAGTATCACGATGTAGGTGCCGTTGTTCTCTTTTTGCTGTGTCCGTCGAAGTCTCCCCTTCCAAGTACGAGACGGTCACCTTCACTTCGTTCGTGACCCCATCCCGTCTACATCTCCTCTTGGCTCGGTCCTTGGCTTCCGTGATGGCTAATTGCAGCCTCTGATCTACTCTTATCTCCTCTTCCTTTCCTCCCTCCACGTTTATCTTCAGCCTTGCCTCCTGGTTGCAGCGGCTGTAGTCCAAAGAATGTCGTCACGGTAGGCCCCTATTTCGTCATTCGCTCCCACCTCCAGATGAATTGAAGGTACTTTGTCCTATAAACGTGTAGCCCGCTGCAGCGCACCATAACCGAGCCCCTTTTGAATGGCCCGAGGGTATTAGGCCGCTAATTCTCAGTAGCGTGCAACTTCCACCCGCAAGCTTCCAGGGTAGGCAGGGTACTACCAGGTACCAGCCGCGACCTGCTTTCTCAACCAGCGAGGAGCGCCTCTAACACTCATCAACCGACCCATAGCCAAATGGCCACTTGTTGTTCTCTTATAAGCCTCTCAGGAGGCCATAGTCTCTTGGCACTAAATGAGACGTATTAGAAACCCACCTTACACTCATTTACTAATAGGTAATTATTAAGAAAATTACATATATTTCTTTTCTTTGTTTAATGATAACAATTTTAAAACTAGGTCGAGCTCTCAACAGTCACGACTGGAGTGCGACCCTACGGATTGCATCTTCCGTCTTTTCAATCTTAGTTTGAAAAGATTGCATGCCCAGCGCGAGGCGGACCCATAATGAGATACCGACCGACTCCTTCCTTCCTTCAACAAGAGCCAACGAACTACCCCCAGTGGGTACCCGTGTCCGATGGCAAGGCCGCCGTGTCTGCGTGGACCAAAGGGAAGTCCAGTAGCGCACCCACCATTTTGTCGGTGGTAGCGTCAACTGGACTGATCACACGGCCGAGGTATGTGAGCAGATACATGATCCGCAGCAGAGAAACGTGAGTAGGCATTCGACACACAACGGAGGGCCGGGACACCACACCTTCCGACATAATACCAAACCCCGGCCTAGTGTCCGCGCACGGCCAAAACGAGAAAAGCAGTTAGTATAAGATGGCGAGAATTGACGGTACACACACTCACTTTCACAACGGTTCGCGGTGAAACTCTCATAACGGACTTGCATTAGCGCTTCCTTTTGCAACACACTCATGTCGCAGCAGCCCCGCGTGATTTGCGCAACTACTTCCCTCTTTCTCTCTTAGTAATGTGTTCCCCTTTATTTTCCCGGTCTTCTCTTAGTCTCCATTTTTATTGCTGCATACCTTTCCTTCCTACTTTCTCCCCAACTTCAATTTCATCTTGCACCATGCCTGAGGCACGTCAGGGACAGGAAAGAGGGAGGGGTGGAAGAGGAGGGAAGGTTTCAGAGGAGTTTGCTCCTCGTGCCAGAAGGCACTCCAGTTCAGAGGAGGAGGAAGAAAGAGATGGGTACCGTACCCACTCAAGGGCCTATCCACGTCACTCATTGCCTGGGTGGTACGAGAGAACTCCATCCCCAACGAGGATGGAATATTACCAGAAGAAGTATGAGGCTCGCTATGGCGCTCCTAGTACTTCCTCCCCTCCATACTCCCCTGGAGTACCTACCACTCTTGTGGCAAGCAAGGTGTTAGCGCCTGTTCCTTCACCCTGTATTCCATGCGTGGCTCCCTCTCTACCCCAGATTAACAGTTGTACCCTCTACTGTATTTTCTCTCTTCTCGTTTTACTCCAAGTAGAGTTCATGACCATCCTTTAGATCTTGCATAAGCGCTAGGTCTTTTTCTTGAACTTCTTAGTCTTCCTTTTGTTTAACTTCTCAGTCCATTCCATATCTCATAGCATCCCTGGCATAAGAGTTTTAATACCTTGAGGTCGGGGATGCAGGTTCCTCATGAACCAGGCCGCTCTGTCGGCCACCAAACAAAATTTAAGAAGGATTTTATCTTAGTTCCCTCATCTGCAATTGACTTTGACCTTTTTATCGTCTTGAAATCTGAATTTCCCTCTGACCTTTTCACTGGGGAAGTTACCTCGTCTCTCATTTTTGATAGTGTTTCCAGGAATATTGTCAATCTAGCGTTAGCACTGGGGACGCTCACTGTCAACAGTATTAGGGGTAAGGCATACCAAACCCTTTTCTTGTTCTCCAGCCTGAGTGAGACGTCTTCTCAACTTCGCGAGCAACCGGAGGGGATACCAAACCCTGGTCTGGGAACTTTAGATTGATCCATATGACCCTGCAAAACAGCAAGTTCCACAACCCACCAAGCGTGATCCCAACATGCAAATCCTCTAACAAGCAAGCATCATGCAATGATTTAAATAAAACAAATAAAATGAAAACCCAAAATAAAATAATAAGTGAAGTAACATAAGTAGTTCTTCCCACCCAAGACTTATTGATTGCCTTGGTTTTGGCCTACCACTGGCCAGGGGTGGCAGACCTCCCGTTAGCCTGACAACCCTTGTTCGGCCCACCTCAGGCCAGAACTAATCAGACCATTTGTCTTGACAGCCCCTTTAACCTGCCTCCAGGTCAGGACCACCATACCCACTACTCAAGTATGTTGACCCTTTGGCTCACCTCACGCCAGGGAACTTAGACTATAGCGGGTCTGGTCACCCTATGATAGTAGACCTCCTGTCAGTCAAACTCTTTCGTACCCGGATTTGACCAGGGGCCGGCTCACCCACCAGTTTTTGGCCTAGGGCGTTAGCCGCCCCGCCCAAATTTTTGAACGCGAGACCCGGTCTAACCACGATTTCATGCTTTGGCGAACCTCACTGGATTGCATCCTCTGGCTGCGATAGGGTTGCAGCTGACCCCTTTTGACGTCACAGGCGAGACCCCCTGAGTCTTAGCCTCAGTCAACTACGAAATTTGACACTCGCGTCGGGGACCTGTTGACCCCACCAGATTGCAACCTACTACGGTAAGGCTCTGGTTAGCCTCGACAGTTGATGCATTTTTAGGTTAGGGAAGAAAACCCCAGGCACACACAGTCAGACAAAACATATCAAACCCACAATCAAATAGTCCATGCCCCAGATAACAAAACAGACATTTCTTAAGAGACGTCCCTTCGGTCTCAAGAGGCACTGAACAACGACCACAGCAACCAACAGTGCATTTCATAGAGATTTCCCTTCAACCTCAGGAAATACAAAGCGTTGATCCCAGAGGGGTCCCTTCCATCACCTGAGAATACTCCCAACAGACTTTCTGTCAGTCTCAAGGAAATATAGAGATACTGGCCCTGGAGAGGTCCCTTCCCTCATTTGAGACAAAAGATAGGCAACTTAGTCAAAAAAACATGAAGTCCACCTATTGACAACTCTTTGGTCAAGCAAGGCTGAACTTCTTTATGCCCATATTCTTAATAACTCTCTTGGACAGGCAACTCAGTCAGGAGTCACGAAGTCCCTCTGACAACTCTCTAGTCAAGTAGAGATGAAATTCTTTATGCTCGTCGGACTTTCTCTTCATCACATGAGATTAATTTCAGTTACTCTTTGATGTGCCACAACCACGAGTTTCTCTTAATCTTGATATTGCATCAATACCTAGGACGATGACCTCTCGTCACTTTCTCACTGTAACTGCTCCTCACAGTTTTCCCCTGCTCAAGGATCTGATCCTCGCGGATCGACTGTGACTCCACATCAATAACACTTTGATCCCATTGGCTCTGTTAAGAAAATTTATTTAGATGCAAAAGCGAATACGAATCATTAGATCTCTCTCAAATCTCTCGTGTTAAAATTTGACATGATGAAAATTGACATACTGAATTGACAATGCAAGAGTAGTCAAGGTCTGCGGAAGTTCTTGTCCTTGTAGTGCCTCACTGTCTCACTATACTTCTCTCAGTTTTCTGAAACTGCACTCTTACTGGATGATTGATTTTTCTTTCCTTTCTTTGTGATCATTGTAGGGGCCAGGTTAGGGTCTCTAGAGATGAACTTACGAAGTCTTGACCCTGATACCATATCATGAATTCTTGAACCATCCATCTCTGATATCACATAGACATTCCCTCAGTTTCACCTGTAATTCTATAGGGACCGAGCCATCTAGGCTCCAATCGTTTGGTCCACTAAGTCTCAAGGGAATTATCGAATAAGAGGACAATGTCACCAACCTTTAGTTTCTTTTTCCTTATGTATCTTTTCTTGTTCCATCTCTCATGATCTGATAATCTGTTGGTTGTCATTCTTTCTACATCGATTACTGCCTGATCAACCTCTGATATCTGTCTCATTCTAATATGAAGATCTCTGGAATATAATTTCTTTGTCACTCTCTTGATTTGACCATGTCTTGATTATCCTCTCAATAGGTAAGGTAGCATACCGACCGTACCACAGAGTGAACGAAGCATAGCCAGTGGTTCTCTAGACAATAATGTTGTCAGCATAGACTGCATCCCTTAGTACTTTTGGTTAGTTACTAAGGTCCTCTTCGCACCATTTAGCCAATGAATCTTTCAAACTTCAGTGACCTCTCTCAACCGACGCATTTGCTTGAGGATGATAAGTAGTTACATATCGAATTCTGACATCATCTTTGAAAGTGGTTCTCCTTACAATCTCATTTCTAAACCCAAACCCTTTGTCTGAGATAAACTCTCTGATGAACAAATATCTGAGATCAACCTCCTCCAGCCAACCAATTGTTGACTGTCTTCTTCTTCAGTTTCAACATATCCTGAAAAATTATCCCTCATATTTAATATGTATCTCATCCCGCTCTTGCCTAAGGACATGGTGATGAGATCCAAATGAACCCGACTACCTGGTTCAACCAGAATAGTAGGAAATAAAGGTTCAATCATCCTTATAGTAGACCTCTTCTGACATAACACACATGACTTACAAAATTTGTAAACCATGTCTCTCATGCCAGGCCAGAAGTAGAGTTTAACTATCTTAAAGTAGTTTACTTTAACAACTTTATGGCCACCAGCAACCCCCTCGTGTAGAGCATCACTTATTTCTAGTTGTTTTTCTTTCCCACAGATGACTCTTAGTGGAGGCAAACCTTCCTTGTCATTCACGAAGAGGTGACCTCTCTTCAATCTGAACTTTTTTCTTGATTTTTTGCAGTAATATTCCTTTAGTTGTTCTTTTTTCATCTTCTTTCAATCTCTTGGTAACTTCCGTCATATTCTTCAAAAATGAAAAAAATCTCTTCTTCTTTCTTTTCAGCTTCTTCCTCATTCTTTAACCCAACACTTTCTCCCATCTCATTGACAATCACAACCGCTGCATTGACTTTAGCATACCAATCGTTTTGCTCTTCCTCCTCTTCCTTCTCAAGAATTAACTCATAGACACAAGCATCATGGATCTCTCCGCAACTCTTTCTTTCTTCAGGTCATAAACTTCACTTATAGGAACTCAAAGCCTTATAATCTTCATCGTCTTCTTCATTCATAAAATTATCAGCATAGGCAGATTTTTCATCTTCGTTTTTTCTCCATTCGATTCGGCTTTAGACCATCTGGCCGATTCTTCTTCGTAGGAATTTTTTCAAGTTTAAAATCAAAAGTTCAGATGAAGGCAATCCATCTGCTTACTGTTGGATCTACTTGTTGATGTTTTTGAATAGCACCAATCACAGCAGATGCATCACTCCTCAAGATGAGTGTCATTCCAAGTACATAGTGTCTGAAGCACCTGAGACAGTGGATGATTGCCAATAACTCTTTTCGGAATTCGGTGTAGCCTTTTTCTATAGAGTTAAGAGTCATACTTTCAAACCTTAGAGCTCTCTCTTTCCCATTCCCATCCTTTTGAATGAGTACACCACCAAGAGCCACTGTTCCTCCATCTGCCTCGATGATGAAGGATTTTCCCTTCTCATCATCGTAGAAAGGCACGCCCAACACTACACCTCCATCTTTTAATTTTTCTTCTTAAGTCTCTACAACAGTCTGTGTTTTTTCGGTTCATGATAAGTCGGCCCCTTGTCTTACCATCTCTCTTAGAGGTTCTGCAAGGGTAGCAAAATGAGGAATATGTAATGAACCTAGGCGAGATAATACACATTGGACATGCAGATACTGTTCACAGCAACGCACGAGCATCAACACTCGTGCAGTACAAGTCCCGTCGCTCAATGACAAAGTAACTCGAGTAATCCAATCTTGTTGATGAATAATGTCGATCTGTTTTCGTAACCGAGTATAAACATATATAGACGAGAGAGAGATGGGGGAAAGAAGAGACTTAGAAGAAGAAGAAGAAGAAGAAGCCCACTTCTTCTTCAGGCCAAACAAATTCGCCCCCTCTCCAGCAGCGTCATTCCAGATACAGATCCGAGTTCCTCAAAGTGCCACGTGGCACATCAGCATTCTCTTCATCAACGGAGCAGCAATGTCGCCTCAATAAACACGTACGTGTCATCTCATCCCCACAGTCCCTAACCTCCTTCCGGACAACGATAGTCTGAACAACGAATGAACACGTGGCACAGCTACGCCACCATCACACTACGTGGCAGCAGCCACATCAGCAACGACACGTGGCGCTGCCACGTCAGCACCTTGTAGACACGAGCAAGCCAGCCACCATGCCAGCAAGCAAGCAGCGTGTCGAAGCTGAAGAACGCGAGCTCTCAGCCCGCAAATAGCCAGCACCTCCCAAACCAGCGCCGCGTCAAAGTAGAGTCAGCTTTGACTCGCGACAGAAAGAATGATGTCAAAGCCAGGAGTCAACCTTAAGTAGCATTGACTCGGGGTCAATGCCCCCGGTGCAACAGTCCTGTGCCGTCAAGATCTTGATGCTGCGACGGCCTGGATCGGTCTGCGATCGATTCTCCCTTGGTCCGATGTCTTGGCCTAGTACCTGCATAAACACATGTGTGTATTTGTTCGTGGACTTGGGTACGGTACCTGCGACCCGACAGTTGACTTTGACCTTTGAATTTCCCCAGTCCAGCGTTGGGTCTCACTGGCCAGACGATGGGCTGGGCCAGGCAGTGCGTGGTCACACAGCCCGGCCGCTGCTGAGTGCGGGTTACTGCATTCCTGCCGACCCAATTTCGAGTTCCATTGCAAAAATAATTATCCTTTCAACCCACGCTCATATGCAGAGACGATGTCAGGAGCAGTTTGAAGGAGCTGTTGTTTGCTGAACCACCGATCCTCGGAAGGTTTTTGGGTCTTAAACCTTACCTTGAACTGCTTCTGCGGTCGTCTACGCCTTCCGGTGGAGAAGAACCCATGGTCTACAATCCGATCTACTTCATAACTTCCGTTCATCGAAGGTGGAATCATAGAAGGCCTGTTAGGAAACTGATCTCCCTCCACATACGGTAGCAACCTAGAGGCATGGAATACACGGTAGGTTTTGAGATGCGAGGGAATATCAATTTTGTAGGACGGTCCGTCTGTATCTCCAATTACTTTGAGGACTTCCCAGGACCCAAAGTAGACAGGCAACAATTTCTGTGAAACATCTTCTTCCAAGGAGAACTCATTAGACTTTACCCAAACCATGTCACCTACTTGAAAGTTAGCAGGTCTTCGATGTTTGTTGGCCTGGTTTATCATCTGTTCTTGTGCTTTCTTTAGGTTCTCCTTAACTTTCTGGATGTCTTCCTGGAACAGAACTGCATATTCACGAGTCCCTGGTGGTAACCGTAAAAATTGGTCCCTGGTCAATACATCAATGGGACGCCGCGACTTCCACCCTTTATGTAGTGCGTTAGGAGTGCGTCCGGTTGCAGTGTGGACGCTGTTGTTGTATGCACTAGCTATTTTCGGTAGGTTCTCATCCCAATCAATTTGATCGGGCCTGACATAAATGCGCAAGAGATGTTGGCACAAGCGGTTCATTTGCTCGCTTTGCCCATTCGTTTCAGGATGTCGTCCTGACGACATGGTCAAACGAGTGTCGTATGCCTCCATCAGCTTTTGCCATGGCATACTTGTGAACCTCACATCCCTGTCAGATACAATAGACAATGGGAATCCATACTCAATTACCCATCGCATCTGAAACTTCTGGACCACAAACTCAGTTTTCGCTTCAGCAGGCGAAGGAATAAACATTGCATACTTAGAGAAACGATCGACTACAACCATCACTTGACTGTTGCCATTCCGACTCTTGACGAGACTCATGAAGTCTATGGCGATAGACTCACCTGGTTCGCTGGGAATCGGTAAGGGCCTTAGTAGACCCAGAGGGTTCTCATGTGGTGGTTTGTTTCTCTGACATAGCAGACAAGTACGCACGTACGTTAGTACATCTTCCTTTAATCCTTTCCAATCGAAGCGTTCCTTTAATCCTTTCCAATCGAAGCGTTCTCTTACTTCTGAATAAGTTTTCTTGAAACCAAAATGTCCTGCAAAGTCATGGCATTCCCCAATCAGCAGACTTTTAATCTCTTCTTTGTGAGGAATACACAATCGTTGTTCAGTTTCGTCTATCAAGAAAAGCAATCCATTTATAATCTTGTACTTGGGTAGCAGGGCAGGATCCTTCGTGACAAGGTCAATAATGGGTTTCCAGATAGGGTCTTTAGCATAACCTTGTCGAATTTGTTCCTGTACATCATTTCCAATATCCAAGTAAGAGACAATGGTTCCATAGAAATCACTTCTCCTAGACAATGCATCTGCCACAACGTTAGACTTACCTTTGATTGTCTTTAACTCAAAGTCAAAGGTGTCGAGGAAAGCAGACCATCGTACTAGTTTGTCAGAGAGTTTTGGTTGAGTCTTTATCCACTTCAGTGTCGAGTGATCTGAATAGACAGTGAAGTGCCTCCCTAACAAGTAGTGTTTCCAGGATTTCAGTGCACAGACAAGCGCATACAATTCCCTTTCGTAAGTGGAGTCGACGACCTTCTAAGTAGGAAGTCTGACAGACATGAACTCAATAGGTGTGTAACCCTTACCATCGTCCAGCTGTAGAACTGCGCCAATTCCATACCGACTTGCGTCAGTGGTCACAATAAAGGGAAGAGATGGGTCAACGATTTTCAGAACAGGGTAGTGAGTCAGTGCATATTTTAACTTCTTCATCGATGACTCACGGTCCTTGTCCCACAACCATATGGTTCCTTTCTTCAGGAGTCTTCTCTCGGGAGCAACAACTAAGGAGAAGTTCCTAACAAACTTCCTATAGTAACTGGCTAACCCAAGGAAGGACCTCAACTTAGTGATGGATTTTGGTTGTGGCCAATCTCTAATCGCTGAAATTTTCTTCGCTTCCGGTCTGAGTCCTTCTTCATTGACTATATGCCCTAAGTAGAGCACTTCATGTTTTGCAAACTCAGACTTCTTTGGGTTAAGTTTGAAATTGCCTTCCCGTAGCTTACCCAAGACGAGACGCAAGTGTTTCTCGTGATCCTCCAGCGTTTTGTTGTAGACTAGGATGTCATCGAGATACACAATTACAAACTGATCCAACCACTGTCGAAACAATTCGTTCATTGACCTTTGGAAGGTCGCAGGGGCAACGTTAATCCAAAGGGCATTACCACAAACTCGTAGTGTCCATACCTGGTTCGAAAAGCAGTCTTGTGTTGATCTTCGGGCGCCACCTCGATTTGGTGGTACCCCGACTTCAGATCAATCTCGCTGAAGTACTTGCATCCCTGCAGCTGATCCAACAAGTCGTCAATTCGTGGTAGGGGTTCAACGTTTTTCACAGTGACGGAATTCAACCCTCTATAATCAATGCATAGACGCAACTCACCTTCCTTTTTGGGCACAAATAAGACAGGCGCTCCATATGGTGAGGAACTAGGGCGAATCCATCCTTTGTCAGTTAATTCCTGGAGTTGCTTGCGCAATTCCTCAAGTTCCCTAGGCGACATTCGATAGATAGGGCCCTTGGGAGTCTTACTTCCAGGAATGATCTCGATAGTGTGCTTGATAGCACGCTCAATGATCCCAGTAGGTTCCTGAGATAGATCTTTATACTCATCTAAGAGTTTTTGTATCGATGGAGGATAATGTGTCGAAGACTCACCAACTTCCTTTACCAACACCATCATTACCTCCTGATCCAATTGCTTCTTTCTGACCATCGATCGAAAAGTTGGATAGCTCATACAACAGAAAGACAGAGCAGAGTCAGATCCAGACTTGTAATACAGTTTGATGGCCTCGAGTTCAGATTGTGCGTTTTTCAGGCGTTCTTCCTTTTCCTTGAACTTAATTTCTGGGTTGGCTTCCTCGTGCCAATCCATTCCCAGAATCATATCAAAAGGCAATTTCTTCTCAATTAGGAAGGATACTTCATGCACAATCTTCTTTCCAGTTTAAGTTCTGAACTTACATTTCACACGATCGACATAATGAGAGACAGTGATCGTGCTTTTATCAGCAAGAATAGACGTGATAGGTTGTGCTAAACACTTTACCTTCATTCCAAGATGAAGCTTGCGAATAGCTCTCTCAGAAATGTAGGATCGTGTAGATCCTGAGTCTAAAAGTGCACCCATCCGTTCGTGTGCGATCTCTACATCCGCGAGTAATAGTTCACCCTTAGACTTTGCTTTCTTTGCCCATGAGCTTCGGAGTGCCAGCAACTCATTACCAAGCTCATCAAAGGAGTCATCCAGAGAGACAAAACATAAGACAGGTTCACGGTGATCTGGATGATGGGCTGGAGAACAACCATCCTCTGCCACGCGAGTCGAAGAAGTGAAAGGGTTAGTAGGCACCTTACCTTTCTCATTGTCTAACTTCTTCAACTCAGTAGGAGCAGATGCTACTCCTACTGGCGGCTCGCTTTTGGGTGTCGGATGAGTGGACACCATGCAATGATATGTCCCTCCTTTCCACACTTCAAACACTGCGCATTGTCCATTCTATCCTGCCAGGTCTTTTGGTCAATCTCCATTTTCTCCCATGGCTTGAATGCTGCGCTACCTGGGTGCGCAGGAAACGAGCGTGGTTTCCTCCTTCGATACGGACCTGTGGTCCTCCTTTGTTGACCACGGCAGCAGTGACGTCCCCCTTTTCGGACTCACTGCTGCTAGGAACTCCTTCCTCTAACGGTAGCTTTTCCACTGTGTCGTCGTCAAAGACGACAAGCATGTGGTTCTGACGCTTTTGGCGCCAAAGGACCCGCTTACCGTATCTCGCACCTGCACCTGCACCACCACCAGATTTCACCACAGATGCATACGATTGCTTAACCTGAGAAGTCATTTGCTCTCTCTGGAGAGCAAGATCGCGGAACTGCCGATACTTATACTTACCTGACTTTGACTCGGCCACTAACTGACTTCGTATGGGTTCAGGCAAGGCCCGGGCATAAATATACAGGACCTGGTCATCCTGCAGATTTAAGCCCGGAACTTGCAACAAGCGATCGACCTCACAAGACAAAGCCTCCACAGACGTCCAGTGTTTCTGTCCAATCGTAGTAAGCTGGTCGAAGGCCTTATCGATCGTCGTCTTATCAAGAAAGCGTTCCTTGATCTTATCAAGGAACTGCTTTAGAGTCATTGTTCCGGCCCACTTACCGATATCGTCGAAACCTGCCGCGTTAGCCTCAGCTAAGACCCACTCCTTTGCTTCTCCTCCCAAGCAAGATGTGGAGAATGCGACTTGAGACTCTTCTGCAACAGGCGCCGTACTACAGTACGTCTGTATCTCGGCGATCCAAACAAGCAAATGTTCGTCTTTCTTGTTGCTAAACGTAAAAGACAATCTCATCTTTACCTTTTCCTTCTTCTTTGGCTTCTCAGTTTTCACTTCTATGTCTTTCTTTCCCCCTGATGGGTGAGGACTGGATGGTGGACTTGATGGGGGCGTCGGCCCAGATGGTTGCCCCTTCTTTACTTCGACCCTGAGATCTTTCATAGCATCACTCATCAGTTTTTTCTCAGGTTGTTCCTTCCGAACCTCTTTTTCCTTTCCTTTGACCAAGTTAGTCACATTCCTCAATCCTACGGTCAATTCTTCCAACTTTGTTTC
>BFEA01000009.1:4989901-5006383 GCA_003427395.1 Chara braunii | reverse complement strand
GGATGTTCTCATCAATCGTCTGTTCCGTGACCACCACATCATTTTTGGCATTTCTGCCATTCGCAATGTCGTCAAACTGCTGACAGATGAACACATCTAGTGCTTTACGGCACTGGATAATGAACTCTCGAACCTTCAATAGGTCGGTGCCAATTTGAGCTGCGTCCAAATCTGCTTGGGCTTTCCGCAGATCAAACTGGGCCCGCACATGTGACTCAGCGTCTGCACCGGCATCGTGCAGCTTAGTGGCCATAAGGTTGAGTCGACCAGACAACAGTTGTCGTCTCTGCTCTACCTGGGCCGTACGAGGGTCAGGGAGCTGCTCAACACTCTGGCCCTCAGCTGGGGTCTGAACAGTCCCTTCCTGAGACATTTCGGTATGGGGGATCTACCGCACAATAAACAAAAATAAACAATAATTAATCCTGCGGCCCCACAGATTGCAAACAGCAGATTACAGCAAGGGCAATGACAGCAAAAGTAACTGAGGAGTATATTTTCAATTGTTTTTCTTTTCCTTTTCTTCGCTGTTCTTAATTTCTAACTTAGTCTGATGACGTTATTTTGCAGGTACCTACTCAATCAAAGTGACCAAATACAACACAGGTGAGTATGCCAGCACAGGACAGACAAACGACACAGGAGAAACAAGCCAACATCAACAGCAATCAAGATGTCAGCATCAATAATCCCCTGCGTCAGTCCTTGTTAAGCAATACGCACCCCAGCACGATAGCTGGCACTACAACCGTCCAATCAACTGTATCGCTGCTGTCAGCGGGATGATCTTTCACCCAGGCACATATGTGTCTATCACGTAACACCCCGGTAATGCCAACACAGCAAGCCTATTACACTCGCCACGTCGGCATTCAGAAAGTAATCAATGAAGGGGTGCCACGTCAGCCAATCTGGCCCCCTGATACAACTTCAATCATGTCGCGTGAACAGGGAACAATAACACGTCGATATTCCCCTGCCACGTCAACATCAAATAACCAAACAATAAGAGGGGGGGGTGCCACGTCAGCCAATCTGGTCTCCAGTTAGTACTCCAACCAAGCCGTGTCAACAGGGAAATGACAACACATCAATATTCCCCCTGCCACGTCAGCAATCTTGGTGCCTGCTCAAAATTTCGCCAATGCAATACTGCTATATCAGCAGATCTTCTTCTTCAATCAAAGCTCGTCATCATCTTCGGCCCCGACGCGTGCAGCTTCTACTAGGGATGAGTGCTTCGTGTCTAGACAATCGCGTTGATAAGAATCGCGTTTCAACATTCTCTCTCTCCCACTATTTTTCCCGCCACGTCATCAGCGCGCGTCCGGGTCTTGATCGAGCACGCGCGTCAATCAACTCAAGCGCGGCCCGATGGGATCTTCGTCGTCATATGCTCTTCGTCGTCGTGATGATCTTCCTCAAGGTCGTGATATCCTTCGTGATCTTCTTCGTCGTCGTGATGTAAGTTCAGTGCGCGCACGTGCGCGCGACACTCCTCCTTACACGTGTACGAAAGAACTGCTCTGATACCAAACTGTAATGAACCGAGGCCAGATAACACACATTGGACATGCAGATACTGTTCACAGCAACGCACGAGCATCAGCGCTCGTGCAGTACAAGTCCTGTGGCTCATTGACGAAGCAACTCGAGTAATCCAATCTTGTTGATGAATAATGTCGAACAAATCTGTTTCCGTAACCGAGTATATACATACATAGACGAGAGAGAGAGAGGGGAAAGAAGAGACTTAGAAGAAGAAGAAGAAGAAGAAGCCCACTTCTTCTTCGGGCCAAACAGATTCGCCCCCTCTCCAGCAGCGTCATTCTAGATACAGATCCGAGTTCCTCAAAGTGCCACGTGGCACATCAGCATTCTCTTCATCAACAGAGCAACAATGTTCGCCTCAATAAACACGTACGTGTCATTTCATCCCCACAGTCCCTAACCTCCTTCCGGACAACGATAGTCTGAACAACGAATGAACACGTGGCACAGCCACGTCACCATCACACTACGTGGCAGTAGCCACATCAGCAACGACACGTGGCGCTGCCACGTCAGCACCTTGTAAAGCTAGCCACCATACCAGCAAGCAAGCAGTGTGTCGATGCTGAAGAACGCCAGCTCTCAACCAACAAATAGCCAGCACCTCCCAAACCAGCGTCGCGTCAAAGTAGAGTCAGCTTTGACTCGCGACAAAATGAATGATGTCAAAGCCAAGTGTCAACCTTAAGTAGCGTTGACTCGGGGTCAATGCCCCCGGTGCAGCAGTCCTGTGCCGTCAAGATCTTGATGCTGCGACCGATTCTCCCGTGGTCCGATGTCTTGGCCTGGTACCTACATACAAACACATGTGTGTATCTGTTCGTGGACTTGGGTACGGTACCTGCGACCCGACAGTTGACTTTGACCTTTGAATTTCCCCAGTCCAGCGCNCATACAAACACATGTGTGTATCTGTTCGTGGACTTGGGTACGGTACCTGCGACCCGACAGTTGACTTTGACCTTTGAATTTCCCCAGTCCAGCGCTGGGTCTCACTGGCCAGACGCTGGGCTGGGCCGGGCAGTGCATGGTCATACAGCCCGGCCTCTGATGAGTGCGGGTTACTGCAAATAAAAATCCTCCAGAATCCACAGACCCCCAAGAAACTCTTGATGTTCGTCACTGCCTGAGGGACAAACGCCAGTTCAAGATCTTGTCTATTTGTTTGGGGTCAGGACTCCTACCCTTGGAGAAACATCTAAAGCCCAAGATGGTTACCTATGCTTGAAAGGGAAGGAAAGGCATTTTTTTTATCAAGATACTTTACAACCTCGGCCTTTTCCTTCAAAGCATACTTGGTTGGTCTGTCGGTCAATGGGATATGATCAACTGTCCAAAATTTTGCCATCTTAATCATATCCACATCCAACATTCCCCTCTTTTCATCATTAAAGGAGAATGCACCAGAGAACTCTTGACACACTTTGAAGATATATTTCTCCTCTTTAGGGAAGATAAATTGATATGAGCTTATCTTCATTGTGTCAAATTTTTATCTAGTGACTCTATTCCCCAATTTTGCAGACTCCCTCAATGCTTTAATAATTCTCCTTTCTTTCTCCAGTGCTTCATCATAATCCTTTTCTATCAGGACTGCCACCGGGTTCTTTTTCACCCCTTTGGGCTTGTACTTCCTGTTTGACCAGTGACTATTTTCCTAAAAAAGGATGAGTTGAGGCAAACTTTAATTTCATTTTCTCACTCTTAACGGCTTCAACAACCTTTTTGAATGTTTTAATCTGCCCATCTTCATCTTTGAGTTTGCCTAGAGCTTTCATCATCTTTGAGATCTGATTAATATCTACTGAGACTTCCTCTTCAACCTCTTGCTTGTTTTTCCTCTTTATTTTTCTTATCTTCTCAAAAGATTATTCCCTTCTGATTGAGTTAACCAATAACAAATGCTTATGATAGCGGGAAGCACAAACCATAAAGGTTTGTTCTCGGTCCGTCTCTGGATCCTGTAGACCGATCCAGGGTGACCCTTCATGGTTGAAGAATTGAACAGCTTCCATTCTACGCAAGAATGAAGTGCCCAAGATACAGTCATGATCCAATTTCGGCACCACAAAGCCCAGTATCTCGACAGACATCGTGCCCAGTCTGATAGGCAAATTATCAATAGAACCTGCCACGAAGAGTTCCTGAGCAATATTGCTTAATATATGCTTTGCAAGCCTATCGACAGTTAAATCGCAGACCTCCATAGTCCTCTGGGAGTGGAAAACCATCTCTGCCCAGAATCTACTAAGGCCCGGATCTTCACTTGATTAATATAGATAGTTAAGTGTCAACAACCCATGGTTGTGAATCTTATCTTACAACCTGGTAGTGATTTGTTCACCTGACTGGGGAAGGACGATCCCAAGTAGTTAACCTGCATCTTTTTCTTTTCAATTTTTTTTTTTAGCTTTTCCCTCAACTTAGGTACTAGAGTCATGACTTCTTAAAATGGTAAAGTCACTTCCGTTTCCTTTAACATTTTTCTGATCACATCAGTGATCATTCTTCCATCTTCCAGTTCACTCTCGAGGATGAACTTTCTCTTCTTCCCTTGTTCATTCTTTCTGGATGCAGGGTTCGGTTCTTGATCATCAAGAATTTCATTTAGCGTCTCTTTGGCCTTCCTTCTTTTCTTTTTCTCTATCATTTGAGGCGTTAGGCGTGCTTGGAGATCTCTCACTTCTCCAATCACTACACTGGGCGGCATAACGAGTTCTAGTGGTAGACCACCCTAAAAATACATCATATTAACTGAACAACACGTAGGTTCATGAGAAGAAAATGCTGCTAACTCAGAAGAGTTCTGTGTAATAAAATTTTCTTCTAATGAAGGCTCTTTTATGGAAGCTTCGTCAAAAAGGTTTTCCACCAATGTCGGCGATTGTAAGGGCAACTCAATCATGGTGGCAGAATCGTCAGATTTTTGCACAAGTTCGTTAGATAGTTCGCCAATAAGAAAGTGAAAATTCACATTAACCTTTCTCTTTTTTTTTTCCTTAATTTTTTCTTCATGTTTAAGGGCAAGAAGTCTCATACCTCCTGGGATCTAATTTGTTCCATGAACTGTCACAAACATGACTCATTGTATCCTTCTTTGCTACCCCACTCTTCACATCCTCGTCTAGAGGCTTACAGTAGGTGGTTGTATGACCTCCCTCACTACAATAATAGCAGACAAAACTCTTCCTTCGACGATCATCATACTTTCTTCTTTTCCTGTTTCCTTTTCAACCATTCCCTCCATTCTTCTTAACCTGAAGGAATCTCCTCTCCTACCATAACCATCATCATCATTATCATTTTCTTCATCTTCACTTTTAGCCTTCTTTTTCCCTTTCTCATCCACACCATGATTAGCAGGCATATAATTGGTCATAACTCGTTGAATAATATTATCAGCGCTCAGATTGTTCCCTCTGTTCATACTATTCTCGGTCTCCTAGTCTTTGATCGACGTACTGATCTGATCCAGTAACCACTCCTTGTGTGAAACCGTAGGTAGAGTTCTGACTATTGCAATCATTCCATCCCATCTGAGAGGATAGTGTTGAGCTTGATTGAGAACAATTTGTCTTTCATTGTCAATAAAGTTAGTACGAAAAATATAACATCTTTGAGCCTCGTCCAAATATCAGATTCTTCTGACTGTTCGAATGAAAGTCTAAAGAAAAACATTGAAAGTGTCATACTTAGCTCTTCGAATGTTGAAAAGATCCTTGGTAGTGGTTAGGACATAATCTTTCTCGAGTTTTCTTTTCATTCTTTCCTTGACTTCTTCGCATGTAGTGACCCCTTCCATCAATTTTTGGACCGCCAACCTCGAGTCAGTGTCATGGTAGGATAGAAGGTGTTTAAGTCGTTGTTGTCTGTCCAACCATAACTGAGCCCAAATAATTCATATTCATCAAAGAAATCATTTACTTGAGGCCCTCTGAAGCATGAAAGTCTTTCATCTGATGCCTTTGCTCTTGCAATATCCAAACCTCATTTTATAGTGTCAACTCTCTCGACCAATTCCCGTATAGCACCACCTAGGGTCTCTTCATGAGTCCCCACAGAAGAGTTTAGTCTCCCTCACCCAACCATTTTGACCATAAACCTCCCCTGATGTTCTCTTCTCTCTCTTCTTGTCACTCTTGACCGCTTCTTTCTCACTCTTAGTCCCTTACTCTTCTCGCAAGAGATAAAAACTCATCTCTCTCCTCTCTTGTTTGTTCTACCCCTTGAGAATTTTGTACGTAAAGAGTGTAAGCAATAACAGTTTGAGTAGAGATCAAGGGCAAAGCAATTCTACTCAACCTTTAAATATAACCTTCAATTAGTTCCCTCTCATCATCTCTACTTGGTCTTCTGTTATATCCTTTCACAGTTCTCTGGATCATAAAGTACCTTGTTAGATAGAGGAGTGATATGATACTCTCTCAATGATCACCACTTTTACTACCTTCAGCAAATAGTTGATCTCAGTCTGGTAAGTAACGGCTCTCAACGCAGAGTCTCTTATCCGATCAAAGAAAGGTTGCAAGAACTCAAGCTCATCCAAAGTAGAGATGCTCCTGTCTGCGATCCGAAGAGTCTCTTCTGTCTTAACTACCCTTCCTTCCAATACAACCCCAAACGTTAGTTGCTCAACAAAACCAAACATTCTCCATCATTATGGACATTAACGATATTGGTGTGAATACCCTTACAAGGGTATCCGCCCTGGTTTTTGCAAGCGACAGAGAATACGTTTGATTTAAAAGTTTAAGTATCTCGCACGAGGCGCGGCAGCGTCTGTGGTTTACGTTGGCTGGACGACTGACCAGAGTAGAGAGTGTGTGGGCGCATAGGCTTAAGGCGCGCGTGATCTCTTTAGTTTTTGATGGTTGTGAAAGTCGAGGTTGGTCGCCGACCAAACTTTTATTCTTCTGATTAAGCTAGGATTAAAAAGATTTTGTCTCCTGATTGGTGTGCTTGGTTGTGACTTGTATGTACGTGCGGAGGACGACATCGACGACACCGTGACTTTGAAGATGTTTAGGTAGGTCTGCGCGTCGTGCAGTACCGATTCTATTTAGGTGTCCGTAAGAATTAGACCCAACCTTGGGCCTAGCACCATTGGTGGCGAGGTCGGATTTTCATCAGGGAGATTCAGGGATCGAGATCGAGCGGTGACGATGTAGGAGTATTGGAGTAGCGAGGAGTCGTGAGGTTGAGGGTCCGGTGAGGCTATCCCCTATGGATCGTTGTCGCAAGGCTAAATCTTTTTTTTTTTTTTACGGTCTTACTTTTATCTTCCGTAAAATACTATTTCGTTTTTATTGCTTTTACTTATACTAAGCCGTTTGGGTCCATTTGTGTCCCAAGGGTCGGCGTGATCTCTTTGACCCGCTCGTCTGAAGTCCAGACCGGGGTACTAGGAACCCGCCCTAGGAACTCAGCCACCGACCGAGAGAGTAGGAGCATTGATAGGGTTCATGAGTTGATAGGTTATGCCAGGGCGAAAAAGGCAAACTGTGTCTGGGGAGGGTGTAAGCACAGACGACAGGCCGCGCTAGGCGCCCAGCTGACCCTGTGAAAACCTCCTCTTCGGCCTTAAAAAGTTTCTCGATCGGGTATTGTTTGCTGCTACCGAGGTTTGTATCGGGCCCTGTATCTATAGACCCAGGCATAGGCTCGTCAACAGGGTTGGGCCCTCGAGGTTCAGCAAACAGTTGGTTGTGTGGGGGCAGTCTGTTGGGGGTCTAAGGTAGTGAGGAATTTTGTCGGAGAAGAGGGACCAGGGAAAACCCGATAGAGACCGCTGCAATATCGAAATGCGAATCGCCTGTTGGCTTCGGGTATAGAGGCGAAAGGCTAAGTAAATCGGTCAATGACCGATTTCTTTTTGCAGATGGTTCTCCGTAGTGGACGAGGTCGTCGGGCACTTGTGGTGCGTTAGGTAAGTATCGTTGACGTCTATACGAGGCCGAGAGATGAAGTCGGAGATAATGGGCAGGGAACGGCGGACCGGGACGTCAAGGTACGCCAGTTACACGCAGGAACGGAGCGAGAGGTGGTAGAGGTGATGGAGACGAGTATCGGGCGGGGGAGGAGCCGGGATAAGGGTTCCTTGATAAGGCGAAACGATTGGTGAGGCCGGAGTGGTAGGAAAGTCAGCAGAAGCAGAGGTTAGCAGAGAAGTGGTGCACAGTAGTGCAACGATGGCGAAGATTGGCGGGAGTACTGCGGAGCGAAGAAGGTATAGTCAGTCCGTTCCTTCACGAAATCGGGTGGGGTAAAAACCTAAAATGGGGTTTTGGGCGCGGGCGCATCCAAATCCGTTGTTAGTGTTAGTGAAAAGATAGTGGATACGGAGTGAAAAGAAGAGGGGTTGCGTGAGGAAAGCGGAATAACATACACGGGAGGAATAGGTGAGCACGAAACTCGACTGATTCTTGATGAAGTCGGCCGAGAGAAGATGTGTTTCGAAGGTTTTATGGTGAGGCGAATCTGTTAGTAAGCCCAGATTTTAAGATTAATGAACGGTTTTTGTGCAGCCGTCAACAAGAGTTGCGCCTAAGTAGAGAGTTTACTATAGAACTGGCGTGCATTTTCCCGTATTTTTTTAGAAGATTCAATCTAGTTCTGTATAGCTGGGGAGAGTAAGGACCGAGACTTCTTGTCTGCCTATCGTGGTCGGGGGTAGCAATCCCATCCCAACTGGCTCGTCACTCCAAGCATGGAGGAGTTTATCTTCGGGCTCATCGTTCTCGCTTGCCAACGTATTCGTCATAATGGCTGCCTTTAGTTGAATCGTTGGTGTTGCATGCACATTGCTCATACCAAAGCATCCTCTCGACTTCTCTCCAGTTGAGACCGTATGTGAGTGCGCATAGAGAGATAGGAGCGGTGGTTAGCCCAGAAGGATAAGAATATGAAGCCAGTAGAGGGTTGAACTGTAGGAAATTTGTCCGCACGAAGTATATCCGGTGAGCGACTAAGATCAGGGCACGATGACTGTCTTATACAGGTGAGGGCGGTCGCAGCAGCGCGAAGAGTCAGTAATGTATCGACCGAGTTAGTGTGGGGGATGCATTCACGATCAAACGAAGGGTGAAGTAGGTGACGCGAACCACGTACCTGGTCGTAGTAATGACCTACTGGGTCAACATCTTCACTCAATTTAATTGCTGGTGCTGACGACGACGGACTGCTCCGCCGCTTGCGATTAGAACGAACCTGGACGGGGCCTGACAGCGGGTTCACTTCCGCTTCCATCACGCACAATCTGGGCAGCCAGTTGTGGTTGAGGCAAAGCTAGTACAGGCTTACAAGACTTGAGGGAGAGTAAGAAGGCGGCGAGTTGTGGGCTTGGAGACCTACCTATTGTCTAGTTCACTCCTCATCCCACCAAGCGAAAGGAGTAAGGAGTCAATTGCTGAGTTGGAGGCTTGCCCAAGGGTTGAAGTGTGGCTCAGGCCAACAGTCGAAGGTGAGTGGGGGAAGTTGCGGGCCTGCATACTTGCCTGCGGGTGGTGCGCTGTCCGTCTGATCGAACGGAGCGACGAGAGGCGGGTTACGAAGGTTGCAAGTTCACTGTTCAACCGGCAACACCGTCTGTTGCTGGCTAAAGCGATAGCATGCCAGCTACGGAGTGTGGATTCGGTTGTTAGCCGATGTGTCAATCACCCTACCAAGTGCAGTGGCTGGAGGGGAGTTACAAGTTAGTGAGCTTACCTATGACACTTCCTGACCTTGAAGTTATGCGGGAAGACTGAGATCTTTGAAAGGTGGGTTGCTGCTGCGAACTGGAAGCTCGCGAGGGAGCTTACAGTCGGTGGTTGATTTCAGTTTGACCAAACTGTGCTAGACTTTAACCGCCATTGCGGGGCCCTCAGGCGATGGAAGGTAACAAGGCCCTCTCCTGAGAGTTGAGTCTGTCCCCCTCTTGTATCTCAAGAGTGTGAAACCCCTCCTTCTGCCTTTCTTACTCTAAGTCTAGTCCGGTTCCGAGAGGAAGGCGGCAGGCGGGATTGCAACCCGTAGGACCGCAACAAGACTCTGTGGGGAGTCAGCCCACCGATTGCTGGAGCTCTGCCGGAACTCAGGAGGAGTTCAGGAGGCAGGGAATTGAAAGGTAACCACTGCTACCCCTGTATAAACCCAGTTATAACCCTTATCTGTATTCCTTGTTACATTTTGACTGAATATACTGCATGCCCCTTCACTTTGACTTTACGTTTGACTTTCAGGACAAAACCAAACTAAGTAAAGCAATGTATGCGCAATGTCAGTTTCAATTTTCATTGTTTGACTGAAAGTAGATTGTGGGGCTGCATCTAGGGGAAGGATGGGAGGAAGGCAGTATTGTATGTTTGACTGGGTCAACCAAAGGCTGAGAGAGTCTCCATAAGATTGGAGGGCCAAGTGCTATGTTTACTTTTGATTGCCTTAAGGACCAGACAGGTTCCCATAAGATTGGGTGGTCTGGTTGCTTTGACTTGAGAGGGCTGCATGTGCTTGATTTTCGGGGACCAGGCATTTTTCCATAAGATTGGATGACTTGGTTGCCTCGTTTCCTTGTTTCTTCTAGGTTGTTGGATCGGACGTCCGGGACCCCCCTGACCGTCCGGGATGTCCGACCGGACAGGGTATGTCCGACCTAGCGCAAAAAAAAAAAAAAAAAAAAAAAAAAAAAACTCAGAAAAATCTGAAAAATATATATGTTATGTAACATAACAATACAAGCACCTTTTGCCTTCGAGTCATATTCAAATTCGCAACCAATCATGAGTTAAAAATCAAAAACCGAAAAAAATAGTTTTTTTTTAATTATTTTTACGAAAAAAAAATTGTTTTCTCGGACGACTGGGGTACCGAACGTCCGATGGGACGTCCGAGGGAGACGACCGGCTCCCGGACCGTTGGTAACCTAGGATTTTGTTAGTTTTTGAAAGGGGGTTGGACAAGTTTTATAAGATTGGATGGCCTTGACCCTCTCTTGCTTTATTTTGAAAGAGGAAATTCAGGCAAAGGACAGGACAGGTTCCCATAAGATTGGGTGGTCTGGTCTGGAGCCACATACATGCTACAACACAAAGGCTAAGTTTGTTTATATCTTATACTACTTATTTATGAACAGGCTAGTCAGACATTTTTTCATAAGATTGGATGGTCTGAATATAGCTTATCACCAACTTAAGAGAGTATGAATTAAGAATAAAATTGTGGTAAGGAGGGACAAGCCGAATCTTGATCTAAGATGACCGGTTCAGTCATATGTTGCCTTTAAGGCCAAAGTGCAGATAGTTGTATATAACTTGGATACTAAAATGGTTCAGGGCGACTAGGGTGGCCTAGTCATGTGCCCAAAGAAGAGAAAAGTTGTAGTGCCCTGTGTTTGTGTATATTATATGGCTGAGCTAGACAGGTTCCCATAAGATTGGGTGGTCTAGCTTTATGCCCTATGCAAGCTGGCTATAAAGGGATAAATCATTGAAAGACTATGAACTATTGTTTGATGAATTGACTTTAAGATGGTGGGAGTACTTACCTCTTTGGTTTGGCCTGCATGAGACTGAGTGCGACTACTACTTAGTCTGAGTTTCAGTTGATAGGTAGTTGCTTTAGTTGCCCACCACGTGCTAGAGCCATAGGAGTTAGTTTCAATTCCTGCATTTCTTGAGCTAAGTTTTTTTACTTAGCTCAATTTCTGCATTTTTTGGGATCATTTGTTATACTTGGGCTTGCATAAATCTTGGTAAGCCACTTTCTCTACGGGAAGCGCTGCCAAAATTTCTACAAAACCAATGAGTTAGTCAAATTTTGTCTTTTTCAGGGTCCCGTTTTTCTGACTTTTTGGCTTAGTAAAAATCTGGAAAACCTCCTTTTCTAAAGGGAGTGTTGCCCAAATTTTCGCTAATTCAGGGAGTTAGACAAAATTGGACCTTGAGAAGTCAAAGTCATTTTAGATTCGAAACTTAGCTTTGTATAAATCTTGGAATAACACTTTCTCTACGGGAAGCGCTGCCAAAATTTTTACAAATCTAAAGAGTTTCTTAAATTTCGTCGTAATTGAACTCAGGTCTGCTGTGGGCTCATATCTGACTTAGTAAAAATCTGGAAAAGCTTCTTGTCTAAAGGGAGTGCTGCCCAAATTTTTACTAATTCAAGGAGTTAAACAGAATTTGCCTTTCCAGACTTAGAGGTTATTTTTGTCGTCATATTTGAGTTAGTGTAAATTCTGGAAAGGCATTTTTCCTACGGGAAGAGCTGCCGAAATTTTCTTAGTTTAAGGGAGTTAGATTATATTTTGACAGGTGGAAGGTCTGACAATCCAATCTGTATAGAGGAGTTATATTTTGACAGGTGGCAGGTGTGGCAATCCACTCAGTATAGAGGAGATTCTGCCAAAGGTCTACCTTTTTCTTAGGCACTGACTTAGTGGTAGACTCAGGCTTAGTTAAGTAGAATGATTCTTGGTGAAATCGATTTGGACTCATAGATTTAGCTTGGGGATTGACCTGTCTTGTATTACAGGTCCTCTTGAACGTTTGATTCGAAATCAGGACTAGATTCGGCTTGATCCAACAAGGATCACCTTCTGTTATCACTGATAACAGGTCGGTTGCCGATTCGTGGGTCTATGACTCAACTCCAATTCATCCTCAATGCTTAACCTAATAGGCTTTAGCCTTGGTGATTTTTGTTGTTTTATTAAGGTTTTCACCTGGACTTTTATTGAATGGCCATTTAAACCACCAGTACCTCCGAGCCTGTTTTTGTCGACCCTGATTTTCACTGCGCTCCGAGTTTTGCCGAGCCTGAGTCCCACTCCATTTCTTTATGGTACTCTCACGGGAAAAAAAAAAAAAAAAAAAAAAAAAAAAAAAATTGCGCCCGTGAAAACTCACAAAATAAAAAAACGAAACAAAGCTCTGGGCGTGATTGCAGCTGTAAGTGTTAGTGTGAGTATGAGGGCATCTCAGCCCCGTGGCCAGGTTTTCAGATTCCAAAAACTCAAAAAAAAAAAAAAAGACAGGAACACGGATTCGGCCGTGAAAATGGCAAGATACATTTCCGTAAGTGCCAGTGTGATCAGGGTTACAATCCTCTAAGGGAACATAGCACGAGCAGATCACGGACTCAGATTGTCAGATTCCAGAAAAAAGAAAACAAGAAAAAAAAAACGAAAACACGGATTCGGCCTTGAAAACGGCTGGATACATCAAGGTTACAATCAACTGAGGAAACACAGCTGGAGCAGATCACGGATTCCGCCCTGCCTCGTTGGCAGGGGACACATAACAAACAAAAGAGAAGTAAAAAAAAAGAAAACAACAAGTTTCAGAATGTGACCGTCTTTGTTGTAAGATGCGTTCAAGACTGTGAGCACGGCCTCCTAGACTACCCTGCCCGACATCATTGCAGTACAAAGGCCTTTTTTTTTTTCCTTTCTTTTTCGTGCACGGGCAAAAGAAAACTACGATTTTTGGGACATTGCCGACCCTGTGTCCGAACCCCGAAAACTTCGGGTACTGGCTAGGACAACGTAATTTCCCAACACTGGCGGAGGTACTGGTGGTTTAACAAAGGTACAAAGTATTTAATTATGGTTTGTTGGGCAAAGACTGGGGCTTGCATGGCTAAAGCGAGGGGAACGAGTATAGAGGTTGGTTGAAGTTGACTTTGTGTAGTGTGTGGACTTTTGGTTGACTCTTTGATGTGATTGCAGGTATGTTCTGTGGTTCAGATTTTGGGTTTGACAGCCCGCGATCACACATATATATATGGTTGTGAGGAGTCCCACTGTGATTGTGAGAAGTGATCGTCACATACTTATTCCTCCTTTGCATATATATATATATATCGTCACAAACAGAACTGCCCGGTAATATATGCAGTTCTATTTGACGATATATATATATGCGTGTACCTATATTGAGTGTTTGCATGGTCTGAGGGGCCTACGCTTAAGGGTTTAATTGGGGTTGAGATTGAAAAAGGAAAGAAAACCCCTCTATTTGTTGTATGCTTCTGCCCAAATAGCCAAACATAGGCTTTCTGGAAAAAGTATAAGGATTTCTTAGTTGGACGTTGGTTCTGGGCCGGGATTCAAGGTTTTTGTCCAGGACATCCCACACCCTAAACTCTGCATGGAAGGGATCAACCCCCGTGCATAGCCTATTTTCCCTGCCTATCGGAACACTTTGCCTAAAGGCCGGAGGTGTCGCGGAGGCCGCACGACTATTCCTTCAGCCATGCAATATCGTAAAGGGGTAAACCTTCACAATACTTCGAGTTTAACACTTGAGTGTCATAAGTGGTACTCGGATCCACTAGGGACCGCTTGATTATGGGCACTACATAGTACGTCATCATTGCGGTTGCCTGCGTATTCATGCATTGTTAGTCGATATGGGAAGATTCTGCGCCCGCGCGGTTTTGTACTAAGTCTCCCTCGCGACGCCTATCCGACTTCCGCGTCGGAGAATTATGGGACGGCTACAAAGGGACTAGGAGTATTGTCGCGTTGTTTGTTCTGTGTCGTTCTGTATACATATGTATATGTGTGCGTGTTTTATTTTTTATGTTCTTTAGAGTGGTGTGCGCGTGGTGTGTGGGATGCGTCCTAGTCGACCGACGACGAGTCGCGCTTGGGACATCAGCCTCCCAAGGCGTCGGTTCGTGTGAGGGTCCGATAGAGGCATATTACCGCGCGTACCCCCTATGCTACAGCGTACGAGAAACGCCCTCGGCTGGTCCACCTCTGCGATTGCACCTGATTAGCTTTCGTACTGTGGACTGGTAGTTCGGCGGGGATACACCCACTGAAGGGAGGTGACAACTCCCGTAAGGTGGAGGTAAGTCGTGCCTCCCGTAGGCCCTATCCTGTCGTTGGGGCTCGCAAGAGGTATGGCTGGCGCACTCGGTCGGAGCGATTTGCGGAAACTCCATTATGTATTCACGAAGAGGATAAGACCAACTCCTGCGTGACGCGGCCGGGAGGGTCCCCCCCTGCCTTGTGCAGTGTCGGACCGATGCGCTCGACAATGGGAGAGGTACATCTCATGATGAGTGTAGTCAGGGATCTCAAACTGGTGCTCAAAGGTATCTAGAAGAAAGAATTTTATCACCACTATGGAGTCTCTTCTGTCGCCAAAACCATCAATGGTTAAGAACCTAGGGAGCCACTTTTTTGTCCTTATAAGACTAACGTAAGCTCCCATCCGACATTCGAAGTAATTAGCCTCCTTCTCTAAGTATGTTGGGGCGTAAATTCTTACGTCCAGGCTGCCAGTACTAAGGAATTTAACACTGGAATGTGAAAGATTATATGCCCTCTTACACAAGTCTCTTATCTCAGAATTACAAAGGGGTTATTGGACCTAATCACTTCATAAAGTATGCCTCTCACAACAATTATCCTTGCTGCTGAGAGTATTCTTTTTGAGACCTCTTCACCTTTCATACAAAATCTACCATGGCTGACCAATTGTCCCTCAAAAGTGTAAGCCCTTCAACAGTAGGAGACGGTATCCCGGTGAAAGCTCTAGCATAGGTACTCCAACAAAAACATTCCCCTTCTTGTTTATCTTATTCTTTCGTCATGTACACTGTCTACTGCTCGTTCCCAACATCGGTCATGTCTACACCCTTCGAGCCTCTGTTTTGGTATGCAAATTCCAATATCAAACTCATTGAGATCAATAAAGTAACAGGTAAGGACATATACCTTGTTGTGTTCCAATCCCGGATTATTTAGTGTCTCATATCTCACGATCTCATAGGGAAACACGACTCTCCTTGTTATTGAGTTAAGGGAATTCGACAACTTCTTCGATTCTTCCTTACTCAACCTCCCATGTCCTCTTCCCAATTTCAACCACGACCTCACTTTTAGAGGTACGTACGGCTGACTCATTAGTGCCTCTAATCTTCCCCTCTCACCCTCAGTGCAAGCTTAATCACAGCAGACCAGTTGTTCCTTGACAGACTGATATCAGGCAGAGGAGTTTGGAATCCCTCAAAGACAGCGAACCGAGTGGATCCAATGAAACACGTATTTTCCCTCTCAAGTCTCTCTTTCTCTTTTAACACAACTTCCTCAGCAAATCCCCAGCATCTCCCATACACAACCTCAACACTTCTTTCTTTGAAAACATAAATCCTTATATCATACGTATCAAACTCGATGAAATAGAACGTCAGAATATAGAATCGTTCCTGTTCCCATCCACTCTCGACCATCTCATACTTGACAACCTTATATTGGAACACTTTTTTCTTACTTAGAGCATTCAATGATTCAGGAGGCACTCAACCTTCTCTTTGCTTGGACCTGAACCTCTGCCAAATTATAATCTTCGCTGCCTGATTTCCTCAGCTGAAATTTCTCTCGTTCTCATGAAAGCCCTCTCATTTTTCCCACTTCAATACCATTTTGATAATCGGTAGCCAATTATTTCCATCACAGTAACCGATGTCGATGCAGATCCCAGGGGTCGATCCCTTGACCTCAGCTTACCTGTGTACAGTATCTGCACAGTTCCCTGGAGTTGAACCCGTGACCTGCACGATAGCCAGTGGTAAGTAGGTCGCCGTAGGTTGTAGGCTGTAGGGAGATTCGAACTGTTGACCTGTAAGGTAGGAGTCCAAGTAGAGTCCAGAGGCCTAGCTTTAGTCCTTCTAGAAGGTCGGCAAGTGGTCAAGTGGTGAGTCTAAGGTAGGCCCACGTTTTCAGACGAAGACAASTGGCAAGGTCAACAGGTAGGACCTCAGTGCAACTGCATTGAGTCGACGGTACCACTGCCTACAGTCAGCAGAAGGGTCTAGAGAGTCCCAGTCCAGTCCAGCAAGTACCACAGGGGGACTGTGAGCACCAAGGGCCGATGGCAAAGGGCAGACCAACGAATTTCTGAAGTATAAATCAAGAGGCAGCGCCCAGCCATTCATTCATTCCTG
>BFEA01000009.1:4971246-4981331 GCA_003427395.1 Chara braunii | reverse complement strand
GCTCGAGTGTTAGAGTGATGCGTGTGGGATATCCAGGGTGATCCAGTGTATGTGAACAGTGAGATGTTTGGGCGCTGAAGTCGCCATAGCCAATTGAGAGTGAACTGGTATCTGAAAGCCATATCTCTGAGTTTTGAGTGGGCACATGTCGCCAGTGTGCTGCGTTACTGTTTACATGTGTGAAAAGTGTGTTTGAAAACGAGTCTGATTGCACTGTTAGGGATAGGTGGAATTGGAATTGTCTCATAGGTTATGGGCATTAACCCCTATTCCACTTTCTTCTTTCGCTTGATTAGATCTGCTTTTTCATCGTAGGCAGACTGAATTGCAATTTTTCATAACCAGTTAAAGGCCTCACTGTCGTTGCAGCCTCCCTTCTAGACAGAAAGACGGATATCATAGATATCTACCTCCAAGAAGCGAGCCAGCACTACGCAGATGGTCGAATAGCTAGAATGATAGACCCAGCTGTGCTTATACTAATAGGGGAATATCCCTTTAATAGTTAATTTAGAGAGTTTTTTCAATACATCAGTAGTTAGCATTCTTAATGGAGTCTCTAGGCTCCTAACTCGTTCCCTTCCTTCCCGATGCTTCATGGACTTCAAGGGCTCATAAAGCAAACCTGTGATCAAGCCTGATCCTCTCCAATGAATAATGACATTCTCTAGGCTCCTAACTCATTCCCTTCCTTCTCGGTGCTTCATGGACTTCAAGGGCTCATAAAGCAAATCTGTGATCAAGCCTGATCCTCTCCAATGAATAATGACAGTCTCCTTCTCCAGTCCAGTGTGGTACCTCACACATGAAGAGATAAGATTCAGTCAACAATTGGGATTTCCAAGAGAATAACGTCTCAATCAAGATGGTAGAGTCAGTATGAAAATTCAAAGATTGTCAACAGTTCTTAAGCCCTGATCAAAGCTCAAAGTTGATATTGACCCTAGCTTGTTCCGGACACGAAAATTTTTCATGTCCCCGTCAACAACACTATTTTTGTCGCACTTTTTCTAGCGAGGCCTCTTCGAGCGACTAGAAAGCCAACAGGCTGTCACGCAGGGGTTTTGATGTTTGCAATAAATAAAATAAATTAATTAAAGCAAATCCCTTCCTGTTGTGTGCGTCCGACTTCGAGCGAGACCCTTCAATTGCGGTCTTCGCCGTTTCCCAATCTTAGAAACCTTCAATTTTGATTCGAAACAGTAGAGACTATGCAAATAATAATCATGATTTTTGGGTGCGTCACGCATGTATCAATTTTGCCAATTTACTAATTTTGAAAACCGTGACAGGGTCATCAGAGAGCACAATCATCAAACAAAGTCAGAGCAAATGATGCAAGACCAACAGACTCGAGCAATGACAAGAGTAAATGAGGGAAGAATGAGAACTCATGATAACCTTAGAAAGTACACATGAAGGGAGCATGGCCAACACTCATCAAGAGTCCTCACTCATCCCTCTGGATCATACACTCAATCTCTCATTCTGTGGTGCGCATCCTGTGCCTGGAGCCACGTCCCTGTGCTTTCTACGATTGCAGCCCCTGAATGTAGAGCCACATGAAACCCGCGAGTTCCGAACATTTCCATCCAAGACCCATAACACGGAAGTCAACCATAGCACAAAATTTCTCCCATAGAGTAGGAAGGTAGGGTTGAGAGAAGATCCCTCATCTGAGATGACGAAACTTGGACAGCTTAGTGGATGCCTCGTAGTCGATCTCTGCTAGAGAAATATACCTCTTGGCCAGATCTACCAAGTCAGCCCAGCAAGAGCCATCCGTGAGGAGAAAAGGGATAGGAGGTCCGGGATAATCCGTGTAAAGCTTGGGTCCAAAGCTGCGGACCAGCTTAACACCACTCTCATCCAGTTCCCTCTTTTTCCCCTCAAGATATCTGGCGGCTGAGACCCAAACAAAGTGCTCATGGGTGTCTTTCCACTTCTTCAGGTAGGGCCTCAGGTCATGGATGGCACCTTCCGCAAACTCGGAGTGAACCACAAAGATGGACATGTCTCCCTGTCTAAAGCCAAGCGCACTGACATACCGATACCAGAAAGCATCTTTGGAGGCGACCCTCTTGAGACTGATCAGGACTAGCTCGGTAACAGGTGATGGCCGAATTGCACTCGTGAATAGAGATGAATACTGAAGTTAGTCTCAACTTCTCTAACGACGGCGCCAGCTGACCGGTGCTGATCCCTGTCTCTTAATGAGGGCACACTGCCTGGCTAATACTGATCTCAGGGTCCAGTGAGAATATCCAAATGATGGTTGTCTCTGACTGTATCTCTTAGGTAGCTCAAACGAATGAATGTTACAAGAATAACAAGTCACTGAATGCGGATCCCTTAGTAACGGAAAAGTTGAAAGGACTGTTGATCGCTGGTACAATTTAGAATGACCGGGTGCTGATTGACCATGACTGAAGATTTCAAGTAAATTGGATAACCGAGTGTTGACTGAATATTGATTGAATACTAATTGAATGTTTTCCTCACATCTGGTCTCCGAATGTTGCCATATGACCCTTACTTTGTCACCTCGTCTTTGTTGTATTACACGAGCCACCCACGAAATACTTCTCCCTTCTCACCCTCACTGCTGGCTACTGACTGCTTTTCGTGTTTGATCAATGGTTTCAATTGAAGAGAGAGTGTTGTGCAGTTTCCCGTCAGTTCCGTAGAAATAGACGATATACTCACAGAGCTTTTGCTCCCTCACTAACTCTAGTGCTCGCTCTCTAATTGCCTTCACATAGTACATAATATCTCTGACAACACTTTCTTCCCAGCCTTCCACTTTGTCCCGGTAGAGCTCACTGGATACTGAGAGGATATTATTGCCTACCATTTCAATCCCACCAAATTATTTTGTCCTTAGACTCTGCAGATTATAGAGTTGTGTCTATCACCAGTTTGTCGAATCTCGAAAGAAACTCATGCAGTTAAGCCTAAACTGTTGTCAGCCTCTGCTTCGTTACAACTGGTCCGTTGTTGGATCCTTGTTGCAAGCAACTTGCTGTCAGAACTCTCACTGCTAAACCCCGAGCGACAGGAATGTGTGCTGAGTCTTCAGACATGATGAGTCAGTGGTTTCCTTGAGTTCTAAAGGATAGTCTTTCTGGACAACCACCCAGCACTAATACAGGCTGTACAGAGTGTTTCTGCTCATGGCACGACATTAGTTGTCACCTATTAACAAGTCTTTTGGATATTCATACTAGAATCATTGGCCGCTTTCGACGTTCGATCTGTACACCGGACCCGGGTAGCACACAGGTCCACCACCGGTGGAAGACTCGACCCTAAAACCAAGTTGAGCATACGTTACTGATCACATCCTGCCTTCGGTTGGTGAGAATCAAGGGTGTGTGACCTCTGTTAGGATGCAGTGTCTCATGCAACACCTTGTATAGATAAGTTCTCCAAGTTGATCACGTACGGCGCACCTCAAGTAGTGAAAACTCGTTTTGTTCGCACCCATGGGATCCTTAGTAATGGGAATCTACCTGATTGATGCACAGTCGTCTTGATAGCCCACCTCATTTAGACACAACGGGGTGGCTCAAATTGTTCCCTGTCCTAACAGTCCCCAAAATGCCTCGTGTTGAAGGGACTCACCCAACTAGAACATGTGAATTTTCCATGGTGGCAATCCACGTTCCGTTGATTCGTTGGACTCCAACCAGTACAAACTTTGAGCCTTCATTTATAGCAGTTGAGGTCTGCGTGGGTGCCATTCATAACTCTTCCTATTAATGTACCGAACAGAGTAATGCTCAACTCGAACCCCTCTTACCCCACTCGTGTAAGACTTCCAACGCTCCCTTGCATGAGCTTCTTTTGTTAACGACGGGACAAGGGTTAAAAGATAGTTGGCCCTTACCGGCACACCACACAGCTTAGCTGTGCGTGCACATGTACATTACAGAGCGCCGCAATATTCCGGGACCAAGCTTGAACTCATATCCGGTTTGAGCGGACTAGGCAAATCCAACTAGATAAAGGAGTAGTGAGCGAATAAAGAAGATAAATATGTAAACACTACATATACATCTTCGATTAATTCCAGCGGGTACAAGCGATTACCAGGAACCCGCCCCATAGGTTGGGTTAAGCAAATTGACATTAGCGTCAACTTGAAAACTTCAGCTGGCACTCAGCTTATGCATACCATAGGGGTTTTGCCAGCTTCCCTTGTTTGCGCACTGCGCAAAACACTGATAAGTCGCCTCACTCCCCGTACACTAAGCATGACAAGACCCCGAGACCGTAAGTCAGGAGGAATGATTTTGGGAACTCACTTGGAAAAAGGGCTTACACGAGAGCACAAAGCACTTCCCAATTACGATCCACTCATCTAGTCAGTGGGGCCCTTACTCCCGTACCCCATTCTGATCTTCGCACCAAAGAAAACTCTCATAAATACACACACTCACACACACACACACACACACACACACACACACACACACACACACACACACACACACACACATATATATATACAGGGTAACTGGCGTTCGGGACGGACCGAACGCCCGAACCCGAACGCCCGAACGTATGGGAGCCCTTGGGGATGCGTTCGGCCGTTCGGGCTGAACACGGACCCAAAAAAGAAGAAGAAAAAAAAACAAAATCAAAAAAATCTGAAAAAAAGATACGTTATGAAGCAAAATAAATTAAACAAGATTTGCCTGAGCATTACATCCAAATTCCTTACCGAATTTGAAATAAAAATAAAATACGAAAAATCAATACTAATAATAATGCAAGGAAGTTGAGCAATAGCGAACTTCAACAATCAAACAGCATCAAAC
The DNA here is from genome assembly GCA_003427395.1 of Chara braunii. Taxonomy (NCBI): domain Eukaryota; kingdom Viridiplantae; phylum Streptophyta; class Charophyceae; order Charales; family Characeae; genus Chara; species Chara braunii. The sequence continues at coordinate 4,976,508 of BFEA01000009.1, read as the reverse complement.
AGATGAGTCCAAATAGTCTTGACCTAGAACCAAAAGCAGAATTGCAACACGAGATTCACCAAATAAGAACACACCAAGAGTTCATAATTGACAATGCTGAAGTAGTCCCATCATCATCAATGAAGAACCAGAGTTGCTATCCTATCTCGCGCCGCTTGGCGCCCAGACTACAAGTGGCAGATCCTATCTAGCCTATACTATGAAGCCGAAAGATGACATCAACAACATTCCCGAAGTACGAGCATATGGCGACCAATGTCGCACGCTTCCAGCACCAGGTAGGTCTCGCGCTACACTCACAACCTCGTTCCCAACTCACATATGCCACTAGCACCCAAGGACCACCATGCGCTTCACCCAACTTACAGCAGCACAACTCGGCTATGGCTGCGTGCTCCTTCCCTGCTCGCTTGTGAGAGCGCAGGCGCCAGCCAGCAAATAGCGCAGCAGCAGCGCTTGCGCAGCATGCAGCCAGCACCCGAATGCCGAATGAGGAGGCAGGCCCTTCCCTATATCGAAGTGGCCTGCCTGCGTCCAGTCCAGGAAGCTTCCAGTAGGCCCCGATAGCCTGAGGCCCAGCACGAGGGGAGCAGGCCTTGGGGCTGAAGTGGTTGCATGTGCCCAGCTGCTTTCGGCTTGTGTTTGGCCCGGTACTCGTATCCAGCCCAGGGCCTGCTTCACGTACATTCACAAATGCGGCCCAAGGCCTGGGTTCACTCAACCAACTGGCGCTACGCAAATGCCTGAATTTCATTGAGTTGCGTGGTGGCCAGAAAAAGGGCCCTGAGGGTCTCGTCGAGCCTGCCTTCACTTAGGGCGGCCGACAGGCTGCAAAAATGGGGCCTGATGGGGCTCATAGAGGCACTGGCCTCGCAATAAAAATAAAAACAAATGTAGTGAGTGCGCGAGCACGTTTTCGACACCGCCATCTTTGGCAATTTTTCATTTTTTTTTGGCATACCTAAGTGCCCTGAAAATTTACAGATGTGTACTTCACATAATGCAAAACCCACTAAAAACGTTTGAAAAAATAATAAAATTGTTTAGACCCCGAACTCAAGTGAAAACAAAAAGTAAAAAGTGAAAAAAAATGTGGGTGAGCACGTTTTGACACCGCCATCTTTGGCGATTTTTAATTCTTATTTGGCTGAGCCAAATGACTTGAAAATTTATAGGCATGTACCTCACGTCATAGAGAACTCACAGAAAAAAATTCAGAAAAATAAAAATAAAAAAATTAGGCCCTGAAATAATTTTTGGCGGGGGCCGAACGCCGTAGGGTACGGACCCCGTACGGGACCCCGAACGCCCGTACATACGGAGGTCTGCACGGGAACCTCCGTACGTATAGGGTTCAGCCTCCTGATGAGTCGGTGAAACTCCGACGAAACAGTTTGTCACAACCCCTCGTTTGTTGTCCTCTTCTCCCTCTCTGCCTACGGTTTACCGGGCAGTTCTATTTGACGATATATATATATACGAGTCCGAAGACAAGAGTTCTGATCACCCCTCCCTTCTTTTCTTAGCATGGCATGATTGGGTTACTCAGGTCACCTACAGTTTAAGCCACCTGGGTAGAACCAATCAGTCACCGTCGAAAAGGAATTTAGTGAGGAGGAAGGCAATTCTTTTCAATATTGTCCCCTTCCTCCCCATCGACCAGAAAGGACAAAGTCACTGGGGTATTCCCTTTATGATAGGTCCCTCCCTTTTGTCCCACCAAAACTATGAGCTTACAAATGGTAAAGCATTAATGAGCTGGGACTCTATCCGTTCTGTTTGAAAGTTGCCAAGCTACTCATTTGATCTGACTAAGTCATATTCTAACGCTGCATCACACCAACGAAAAGATGCGTCGCCACCAATGACTTCGTTTCCTAGGGGGCAAGTGTTGATGCTTTTGAATGATTTCGCCAAGACTGGACGGAAGGACTGTAGTCACCTTCACGACTAGGTAGACAGAATCATAATTTTCATACAACATGCTCGTTAAATTGAGTGATGGAATTCAGTAACAATTGACCCCAATTAAGCACAGGTAAGACAAACGAAAGGCCTGAATATAACAGTGAAGGAAAGCTGATTCTCTTATCTGTGTGAATCTTGTCTCTCTTGTCGTTATCCGTTGAGTCTTATTTATTGTCAGACCCTCATAGCCCTTCTCTCACCTCCGTAACAGTCATTGGCTGACTTGAAGTCGACACGAAATGGACCAGAACTCGTTCGATCAACCAATCTCTCTCCAACTTGGTGCAAGCTCAAAGATTCTATCAACAGAGGCGCTCAAGAACTAGATTGAGTTCTCTTGACTTGTTACTTAGAGTGCGGCCAAAGGAAGTCAAGCCTTTGACGAACTCAACGCAAGTAACCAAGAATAGCTACACCGCCAAGATATCCAACAGACCCTTAAAGATTTGATGATCAAAGCTAGTCGACCATAAGTCACTTCCCATTAGCATTGTGACAGTCTCACACTCAATGATGAGGACGAGCTAAAAAAAGGAGAAGAGGGGGGGTTTGATGACGGTGCTTACTCGTTAGCAGTGCTTTCATGCCCACCGTGAGAGCTTCCTTTCTTATCTCGCCAGTGCCATCATTACCATCATCATTGTGGATCAGCAATACCATGCCTATAGCGCCTGTAATGTTACCCCGTCACACACGCTACTGTTGACATTCAACCTTCATTGAAACTCAGATCGCGTAACTGGTTGAAATTAACTATGCCCCCAAGCTTAGTATTCTCCCTCAATTCTCGGTCGACCAGAGCGGTGGCTCCGCCAGAATGGCCGGAAACGAGGTTACCTGAACCGATAAGCAACCAGCAATGAGCACATATGCATTATCAAGAACAGCAAAACAAAACAATTGTTTCTCACTACAAACCCGAGCATCTTACTTTCTCTCTAATGGCCGCAGCCAAGGCTTAACACATCCTCCCTTTTCTAGCTCCGGGACCACAAGGACGACAATTGTCAATCATCCGAGGCATGCTAGCTTCTCACACTTCTCTAACGAAAGCGCACCTCGCACGTTCAAGTCTCGACTGCCCTACCTGCGATGGAGGACAGTACAATCCTCTAAGGCCAGTGGCCTAGATGAAGCAGGAAATGTCAATACTAACAATGAAACCCATGTAGGGTACACACATACGCGCTTCTCGCATCCAATACCCATGTCGGTCTCAATCGGCAAGGCTCTGCAAACGTAGCTTCCTTGTTGATTGCGCTATGATTTGATACCAGCCAATTCTTCCCTCGCGTAGACAGCGTGTCGCGTCCCAACCATTTGCTCGTGACCACTTCAATGTAACGGAGATAGCACTTCCTGAGATCAGCGGGCACAACTCAAAACAAAAATACTGTTGACATCAACCGAGAAGCCACGCGTCAGGTTCTCCTCTTTTGTCTGACCTCTCAGAGTTTTCCCTCTCTCTCCAATCCGACCTTCCCTCCGTGTATGTGTCGAACTCTCTTCCTATTTTCTCACCCCTGCAACCCGCAGGTCATCAGTGCTACTCACTACGGCACGCAGTGCAAGAAGAAGGGTGACGTCAATAGCGGCGAGCGAGCACGTCTTTTCAGCCTCTCTCCATTTTTTGCAGGCCGGGTTTCGTGCACAACCTGTGCGTTCACAGCTAGTCATTACTCCCAAAAGAAAGAGATGGGAGTCGAGGTTGGCCGCCAACCATTGCCCTCGTTTGCACAGGGCCTCTCGCTTATATACACCACTCTCGCGTTGACTTCTCATCAGCCTTCCCAACACACTTGCACCCTTGGGTGTACCATGGTGCCGACCGCCCACATGTACTAATCTCCCTGTTGTCGTGAGCTGCCCTCAGGGCCGTTTCTCTACAAGCTCGTCTGGTGGGTGATCCCGTCGCCACTGGTCCAGTCCGTGCCAAGACTGGGTCTCAACCTCCAGATCACTCTCTTCACTCCCCGCTTCAGTATCGCGATCTAGGTGCCGCTGTTCCCTTTTTGCTGTGTTCATCGAAGTCTCCCCTTCCAAGTACGAGACGGTCACCTTCACTTCGTCAGTGACACCATCCCGTCTGCATCTCCTCTCGGCTCAATCCTTGGCTTCCGTGATGGCTAACTGCAGCCTCTGATCTGCTCTAATCTCTTGTTCCTTTCCTCCCTCCACGTTTATCTTCAGCCTTGCCTCCTGGTTGCAGCGGCTGTAGTCCAAGATGGTCGTTGCGGTAGGCCCCCATTCAGTCATTCGCTCACACCTCCAGATGAGCTGAAGGTACTTTGCCCTATAGCCGTGTAGCCCATTGCAGTGCACCATAGCCGAGCCCCTTTGGAATAGCCCGAGGGTACTAGGCCGCTAATTCCGAGTAGCGTGCAACTTCCACCTGCAAGCTTCCAGGGTAGGCAAGGTACTACCAGGCAGCCAGCCGCGACCTGCTTTCTCAACCATCTGGGAGCGCCTCTGACACTCATCAGCAGACCCATAGGCAAATGGCCACTTGCTGTTCTCTTATAAGCCTCTCGGGAGGCCATAGTCTCTGGGCACTAAATGAGACGTATTTGAAACCCACCTTACACTCATTTACTAATAGGTAATTATTAAGAAAATTATATATATTTATAAACATATATTCCTTTTCTTTGTTAAATGATAATGATTTTAAAACTAGGCCGAGCTCTCAACATTTGACACTTCGTTTGGGCCTGGCGGCGCTCTTGAAGCTGCCGCCCGCCGATTGAGGCTGAACCGTCCATCTGGACGGTCCAGGGTCTGGCCTGGCCTCGCAGCATTGAGGCCAGACCATTGCCTACCGGTATAAGTACCGGTATCCGCCTCARTTGAGGGATCGGCCTACCRGAACTCTACCGGCACGGCATGGTCAKTACCAGYGTAYTGTTTGGATGCGCTAAACTTAGCGCRGGGGCTGAAGCAGGAGCGSAGCATAGCGCAGCAGYGAGCGGAGCAGCAGCAGGGCGACTGAGCCAGCACGGCGGCCATTGCCGCCTGAGGTACCGGGAGCTTGGAGGGTCTCTCCTCCTCTCCCTCGCCAGTCCCCTCTCTCTCTCTCTCTCCTCTTCTTCTCATTCTTCTTCTTCTTCTTCTTCTTCTTCTCCTTCTTCTTCAGATTGGAGACTATCCAGTTGGACAGAGATCAGAGTTGGACTTCGGTGATACGAGACTGTGGTACTTACCTGATTGGAGACTTGGAGATTGTTGAGGTTGATACTCGGCTGCATCACAGTTGGACACCGGTTACATCTGGACTCGGTTATCTCCGACATTGGT
>BFEA01000009.1:4910592-4944581 GCA_003427395.1 Chara braunii | reverse complement strand
TGTTGACCCTCCTAGATGATAGGACACTAGTGTAGAGGATGCTAATTGGGTCAGGAGGACTATGTGAGAGGGGGGTGAGTTCTTTTCATCTCAAGAGCCCGGCCACTCAGGTAAGTGTCGTGCCACCAGGGTGTCCATGTGTGTGTGCATGGAATTGACTGCCTGTTGGGGTTCTCTGGGTTCTTCTTCCATCCTCCATAGTCTTGATTGTGTGTGAGGTGTGTGAACTGCCTACTCACCTAATGAGTGAATGAATGGAGTATCTTGTTTATTTCATTCTGAACGGCGGTAGTCTACAGGTTCTTGCTGGGGCAAAATTTCGTTTTTCAATTCAGTAGAGACAGAGTAGGGTCTCTGTGGAACTCTTGTTGGTTGGGACCCGGTTCTGACTCCACTAGGACCGCTTGGGACTCAGTGGGACCGGGCCCAAACAAGAAGGGCCCCTCAGGCCAAATCTGTTGACATCAGTTACCTTGCTCTATCTGATTGGGACACGGACTTTATGCTTTCGGACCAGGACACTCGCTGCGGAGGGGATCTCCGCTGGGACGTTTTATCTGACTTTACCGCACGATCCGCCACCTGACTCGCACCTTAGACACCACTCAATTCTCTCGTGCATTCCGTTGTACATCTTGAATCCGATTTGCTGTGTTTTCACGGAGCTGAGGCTGGCTAGGCTTGGGAGGACCCCATACGTAGTCAGTCAAGACTGTGTGGCTGGATCAGATCTCTCTGATCTTCTTTTTTTTGTTTTGATGACTGCTCTCCGGTCCAAATGAATTGCCGCTCCGGCTAGGAGTTCTACCTTCTCTTCTGAATGATTTCAAGCTGTTTCTTCCATTGGGTTCTTTAATGCCTGCGTCTACACGATCGCAAACGAGAGAGAGAGAGAGAAGAGAGAAGCTATTGAGTGTTGCTCTTGAGGGAGTGAGGAGAGGGAAGAGGAGCGTTCGTCACAAAGCGGAGAGGAAGTATGGACCCCTCTTGAGAGTCTTACTCACACCCTCATCCTCCATCATGGCATCTGCAGCAGATTGGAAACTGCAGATGGACGCTGCCCCTGAGGCAGAAAAACCGCAGTATCAGTTCTTCTATGAGAAAGCCTTGAAGAGGGAGGAGGAAGAGAAAGAGAGAGAGAGAAGGGATAAGGTGCAGGCTCACGAGGCCGTCCTTAGCACCATGTCCGCTCTGACTGATGAGGAGGTAGAAGAGGAAACGGTTCCGCTCCTCAGAGCCTTAGCAGGGGTCCGGGTTGCTGAGGACCATACTGGCCAACTTGCACAGGTGTTTAAGCAGCTCAAGGAGTTGCGCGAAGACATGGCCAACATGGTGCAGCAGCACCGCGATCAGCTGTAACAGTTTGCTAGTGCGCAGCAGGCTCAGATTGTCTCTCCACTCACCTACCCTGCTTCCAATACTGCGTGCCAGTCCAGTTTTGCCCCTCTTACTATGTCTACTTCTTCTCCTTCTTCTTCTTCTTTTAGTGTGGTTAACAGCCAAAGCAGATCTGCAGCAAGTCCAGACCCCGCTGCTCAGCAAGTGGTAGTGCAGGGAATTTTGGAACTGTTGCAGTCCCGAGTCCGGACCCTGCAATGGCTGGGCCAAGCGGCAGCTTTGCTTACATCGACAGGAAGGCGGCGCAGATTCTGTCCAAGTATGACAGAAAGGACGACATCGAGACTTGGATCAGCTTCATGCGATCCTACTTTGATGTGTTGGGGACACCCTCGTCAACCCAGTCGTCTATCCTAGGGACTAATGTGGAGCCCGTCGTGAGAGGTTTCCTGGAAACCCAAGATGTCCAATCAGGCTATAAGAGAATAGACCTGAACAAATGGTTGAAGGCCACGCCTACCACCACACTCGAAGAGCTCTTGATCAAACAGTATGCTGATCCACATGCTGCAGCTAAAGCAAGACTCAAGCTTGACAAGCTCAAGCACAACAAGTGGACTCGCACCATGCACAGCTTGCAGCAGTATGTTAGTAAACTCTTTGCTACTCCGGATCTGGAGATGACTGCATAGTCTTGCTTGGATGTGATAAAAGGTACGGTCCCCTCTACTCTAAAAGATCGCCTAGGACTCGGGCTCAGCGGATATACAGATTGGCTTACCCTCATGCGGGACTTAGTCACGCTGGAGGCACAAGACCTCCCGGGTGGATCAAGTGGCAAAAAGGCCACCAACCGCAAACGGTTTCCAGGCAGCAATTGTTTTGCAGCACACGATCTGCTTGAGGCTGACGAGGAGACCCTCGTGGATGAATCTTCTCTTGATAACGATCAAGAGCAAGACTGCGGGGCATCTTGCTCTTTGTCAGCCCATGAGTCTGAGTATGTAAATGACGAAGAATCTATGAATGCATTTAAGAAGACTGCCTTTAAAAGTAAGGGACCGAGGACCACGATGAAGAACAATACTAACACTATCCTTCTTCCCAAGGGAGCAAAGATTCCACCCAAACCGGAAGATCCTGCCACAAAACCATGGGTAGATCTCCGGATTAGTGAAAGTGAGTGGAAGAACAGGGTGAAGAGAGGAGTTTGCCTGCGTTGCACCAAACCGGGACATTCAGTCCAACAATGTTTCAGATTGCAGCAGGGAAACCAGCAACGGGGGTAGAGGCATCATCAGCACACTCTACAGATGGAGAGGCGGAACATGTAAGTACAGATCCTTCTTTGGATTCTGATCCCACTCAGCAAACCTCTCCTGAAACCCCATTTGATGCTGATTCCAACGCCGAAAAGATACACATCCTATACAAGGAGCCTTGGGTAGAGTCGGAAGAAATTGACTTCCATGCTCTGTTGACGCGCTGGGGGCTCATATGAAGCAAGAACGCGCATAAGGGAGAACGAAGTTGATCTTCTTCAAACTCTACATTAATGGCCGTTACATCCGTGCGTTGGCTGATTGTGGTGCAACCACCAACTACTTCTCACCGCACGGCATTCGTAAGGCACGCTTGGGGATGAAGCAAGTGACTTTGCAGAATCCTTGYCGGACCCAAGTAGSCAACCAAGAGGTTGTCACATCTACGCATGCAGTCAAAGGTGTGCGCACTACCTTTGACGCTGATCGCACAATCACGCATGAGTTGAACTTCTATGTCCTTGATTAGTGCTCCTTCGACGCGGTTATTGGCTTGGGCTGGTTGCAGTCCCAATGTGAAAGAACCACGTGGAAGGACTTACAATTCATGGTCAAAGATGCCATGGGAATCGAGCGTCCAGTCCTCTTGGATGAGCCGCGCGAGTCCCAAGTGACCTTTCTCAATGCAATGCAATTCTGCAAAAAGTGGCGCAGGCGCAAAACTAATGAGCAAATGTATATAGCCTTTGTTAGGCCTGCTCATGTGCCTTCTATTTTTGTTGTACATAATGATTCTACTTTGCATGTTGTTTCCACCTTAGATGCAACTACTTCTACCTCTACTAAATCTACCTCTAGTCCAAATGATTCCACYTCCAATCCTGTTGTGTTGGTTGCACCTATGCAATCTGGTATGCTTGCACCCGAGAGTGATGATCCACCTCCGGAGATCCCATCAAAGATTCGCAACCTTCTCAACCGATTTCCAAAAGTCTTGGCCGAACCGCATGGAGTCCCCGTGTGTCCGGTCCGACACAAGATCGAGTTGATTGAAGGTAGCACTCCTCCAAAGGGCTGCGTCTATCGTATGGGCTCAGGCGAATTGGAGGAGTTGCGACGACAGATTGATGGTATGATTGGGAGGGGATGGATCAAACCAAGTGAGTCTGAGTTTGGTGCACCGGTGCTGTTTGTCCCTAAGAAGGGAGGCAAACTACTAATGTGTATTGACTACCGCGGATTGAATAGAATCACAAGAAAGAATGCATATCCTTTGCCACGTATCGATGATCTGCTCGACGTTGCAAGTGGGTGCAAAGTCTTCAGCAAGATCGATCTCAAGTCTGGCTACCACCAGATTGAGGTCGAACCTGCAGACCAGCACAAAACAACATTCAAGACTCGCGATGGGCTGTACGAGTTCACAGTCATGCCCTTCGGTCTCACGAATGCACCAGCCACCTTTCAAAGTCTCATGGATAAGGTATTTCGCAATCAGATCAAYCGATTTGTTGTTGTATATCTGGATGACATACTAATCTTCAGTAAATCGATGGAAGAGCACATGAAACACCTTGAGGAAGTGATGCAGATCCTCAAGGACGCGCAACTCCATCTCAACTTGGAGAAATCTGAGTTTGGGAGGGACAGCGTCATCTACCTCGGACATCGGTTGTCTGCTGCAGGCCTAGAGCCCGAGGCAACCAAAGTTGAGGTCATCCAAAAATAGCTTCAACCTGCGAATGTCCGCGAGCTGCGTTCTTTTCTTGGTCTTGCGTCATATTACCGTAAGTTTGTGCCTAAATTCTCTATCATCCCCCGTCCGCTATCTAGACTAACAAGCAAGAATGTGTCTTATGCATGGAATGAAGAATGCACGACAGCCTTTGAAGCATTGAAAGAGGCTTTGGTGAGTCATCTGGTGCTCCGCATTGCAGATCCCAAGCTTACATTCGTAGTAACTACGGGTGCGAGTTTGTATGGGATTGGTGCGGTGCTGCAGCAAGACGATGGTGATGGCTTAGGTCCGCTTGAATATTACAGCAAACGCATGCCCAGTCACAAGGTAGCCGCTTCCACCTACATGAGAGAGCTCTATGCCTTGAGAGAGGCACTAGACCACTGGAAACACTACCTCTTGGGTCGCCATTTCAAAGTGTTCTCAGACCATGAGACTTTGAAATGGATTCAGATACAGGTTAACCCATCAACCACATTGACCCGATGGCTGCATGAGATTGATGTGTATGATTTTGAACTCAAACACAAGAAAGACTGCTATAATCGTGTTGCGGATGCTTTGTCTCGCCACCCCGAGTATATGACTTGCCTTGTGGGTTCCTACGACCTGCTTAAAGATCTGAAGGAGGAACTCATCGAGCATACTGCCAAAGACCCGGAACTCAGTCCCATCCTTGACCAGATTCGGGCTGACCCTAGCAGTCAGCCTGATTTCCATGAACGTAAGGGCTTTCTCTTCCGACGTTACGGGAAGCATGACCGATTGTGTGTACCCAACCATGAGCCAATCACGACTCACTTCTTGGATTTGGCTCATGTCCAGAGTGGACACTTCGGTGTTGAGAAGACGTATGGGAATCTGTTGGAAAAGTTTGTGTGGCCTGGAATGAAAAGAATGGCGCAAAGGTTTGTGGCTGAATGTGAAGTTTGTCAATGCATCAAACCGTCTCGACAGAAGCCCTATGGGCTGCTGCACCCTCTTCCTATCCCTGATGGCCCGGGTGAGTCTGTTTCCATTGACTTCACGGACATGGGGAAGAAGAGCAGAAACAGTTATTCACAATTAATGGTGATCGTTGATCGGTTCTCGAAATTTCTGAATTTGATTCCCTTGCCACGTCACGCCCCAACTGACCTTGTGATCGATGAATTCAACAAAAGGTACATTCTACATTATGGCCCCCTGAAAACTCTTGTGAGTGATCGGGACACCAGGTTCATAAGTGCGGACTGGAAAGATTTCACCTCCCAGACCTACGATATGAAACTCAAGATGACGTCTGGGCGACATCCCGAAGCCAATGGACTGGCTGAGGAAATCAACCAGACCGTGATCCAACTTCTCAGGGCTCTAATTGTACCTGATCAGAACTCTTGGGATGAGGAGTTGCCGATTGTGCAGGGGTTGTACAACAACTCCATCCCATCCTCTCCAGGGATGACGCCTAACCGGCTGCATCTTGGATGGAAAATCCGCAATCCTCTATCTTATCTGTTCCCAGATCAGCCACCTGGCCTAACACCTGGCCAGCCAGGCTACAACGCTAAGTTTGATCGCCTTCTCAAAGTTGCTGTCGCAGCTATGGAGAGGCGACGTAGTGCCATGATTAAGCATGCTAACAAAAAGCGCCAGCCTGCACCATTTACAGTGGGAAGTTATGTCTGGGTCAAAATGTCTGAGTTTTCTGAAGAAGAAGGTGTGTCACGAAAGCTTCTTCCTCAGTACTACGGTCCGTGGAAGGTATTGAACCAGGTAGCGAGTGATTCCGTTGGCCCTTCGTATACGATCGATGTGCCTGCTCATCTGCGCACATATCCAGTCTTTCACGCATCGAAGTTGTTTCCGTATGAATCACCTGAAACATTCAAGTATTGAGAATCAATGATTCCCTGCGCAATCAATGGCGGTCATGAGGTTGATAGGATTGTCGAACACAGTGGGAAGGGAAGAAACAGACAGTACAAAGTTCATTTTATGTACCATCCGTTGGATGATTTCTACTGGATTGCTAAGAAAGACTTACTACAGAGTGCACCGCGTGTTGTGAACGCCTACGAACGATTGATAAGTTCTGAACAACAACCAAAATTCACAGCTACCCTGACTCCTACGGAATACACCCGATCTCTCTTCGCTATCTACGCCTACGATGCATTGTGCAAGGACTTTGAGTGAGTTACTCGCTCGAAGGGACCTCGCTCTTGAGGGGGGGGTAGTGTAATGACTCGTCAAAACACAGACTGAGAACACTGCTGATTTATGAAGTTCTGCCGATGGAATGGATGCCTTGCTGAGATTCCCGCATTCTGCTGTGTTTTCTAAGTCTGTCTGTGTGTGCGTGCTTGTGACCTGCATGCCTGTCTGAGTGCTTGTCGGTATGAGTGTGTGTGTGTGACCCGCAAGGGTACTTGCTTGTTTGGTAGGCCCGTAGGGCCGGTACTTACTTGTGGCCGTGGCATTGAGGATTGTAGCAGGGAAAAACACTCAAGTGGTGAAGCTAGCGGCCCTGAGGCCCTTGGGGTAGCGGAAAAACACTCAAGTAGGCCGGTAGGCCAAGATACTGCACCCCACTGCAGTTGGCATGAGGGGGTACTGGAGGCCGAGCAGAAAAAGACAAAGTTGGCATTTTTAGAGTTCAGTAGCGGTAGGGTAGGTCTAGGCCGGTACCAGTCCAACCAGTCTGAGTCTAGAGCCTGTACGGGTAATATCAGGGTCTGCAATGATGTTTCCCTCAGAAACGGAGGAGGTACCGGTTGCTTGGAGAGGCCGAGCGGCCTGGAAGTCACCGCCCAGGAGGCAAGTAGGCCGCTATATCAAGAGGCAGGGCGGAGAGCCCGGCCTCATTCTTCAGTGTGCGAGTTGGGCGTCACGCTGTTGGAGCGCTGGCTGGAGTAGCGCTGGGCACTACAGCGCTGCTGGGAGGAAGAAGCCGGGAGCTTCCACCTTGGCTATGGTGGAGCTCTACCGGTAGGAGGATGAGGGAGAAGGGGACCAAGGAGGAGAGTGACGGGGTACTTACCGGCTATGGTAGACACCATCTTCATCTCCTTGCTAGGCGCTGCATCAGGAAGGCCCCAGTGGGGGTAGTGCCGCATCAAGGAAGCTCAGACAGAGTCAGGCATGGCGGTTGAGTGGGCAGCGGCATAGCTGCTGGGTGATGACCTTAAAGTAGGGCAGCAGTATAGCTGCTTTGGGTTGTCTTGTGTACAGGAGGCTGAAGCCTCAGTAGTCCGCCATAGCCTCGGCCTGTATGTGGAGGAAGAAGAAGGACTGCCATGGCTATGGTGGACCTCATCTCGTGCCTGCAGTAGAAGTGGGATTCGAACATTGATTCTGGTTCAGCTGTTCAACATTATTATTGTTTATTTATTGATTGAATAAGAGAAGAGGAGATAAAGAGGAGGAGGTTGTTGAGCGAAGAAGAAGARCTTTGTCTTTGGTCTATGCTGGAGTACATCATCTCTTTCTTCTTTCTTAAYTCTTCTTCTTCTTCTTTCCCTCTCTCTCCTCTCAAGTTCTTTCATTTCTTTTGCAATTGGACGGCATTGGGCTCAAGTTCATTCATTTCTTTTCGCAATTGGACAACATTGTACTTTCTAATGATTGTGGACTTCGAAATTGGCCAGGATCATAACATAAAATTAAAATTAAATCAACCCAAAATAGAGATCTGAGGGAGGTGGGGACTCACCGACACCCTCTTGGTCTCGCCAACCGGATCTAGGTCCGGGCCCGCTCGGCAAAACCAAGGGGGATAGTCCCAGAAGACCTCGATCGCTCAGTCAGAGTCAGTCTCGTTTGGTCACGCTCCTCTGCTCACTCGCCGCGTGCTGACCTTGAACCCCAAATCTGTCGCATAAAAGTCCAGTACAGTAACCAATAGAACTAGGCCCAAGGCTGCGCTAGGTAGGCGGGGGCTTGCATATAATTACTCGCGGGACCGTGATTGGTCCTATCCGCGCCAACCAGGCTTTGCCTTGGTCTACCGGCCAGCCCCCTGGCCGTCAGAAGATGACGCCCGTGCCTAAGTTTATGGTTGCCTGGTACCCTAGCCACCTGGCACGCCATTTGTATTGTTGAAGCTTCCGGCTTCCGTTATGCTAAGCCTGTCAAGGCCACGTCTTTTAACGCGTTGCCCAACACAATTTTCCTGCGCACGGGCAATGTACGATTTTATCTCCTTCATGATAAGCCCCACCAGAGGCCGAGCTGATTCGCGAAATAAAGCTAGTCTCTATAAAATAAAAAGAAAAATATAACCAAATTGAAAAGTACAGAAAAAGTAACCGGACCCTATGGCTCTCGCGCCTTCTGCCGGTCTAAAATTGTCACCGACTAATTAGTCATCCCACCACGCAACGCAATAATGTGCGCCTTACACATTCTCTAATTCGTTTTGCGTTTGGCTCAGACTCTCGCCAGAGGCGAGGTTGCCGAGATGAGAGCCTTGACTGAATTTTGCCCCATCAGCGCGTCATGTTGATCAAGGGCGCACCCAGCGCGATCTTTAAAAAGGACGGCAAATACCCTTGTAAGGGTGTTTGCTACGACAACGGCCATACGCAGTTCAAGTGTTGGAACGGGAAAGTCATCGAGAAGGTACTGCCGACGATGGGACCGGCGCAAACTCCCTCCTCTTCCATGAACTGCAACATAGCCAGTACGTCTGGCACCAGTTTGGGAAACACGTCAGGCCAGTAGGAAGTGTAGCTATTCCTACTAGGGTCGAGATGGTGGAGTCACCCTCGCCATCTCGAGAGTTGGCACAAGCTACTGACTCTTGTGTCGTCCCGCGAGCACATTCTGACCAATCGATTCTCTGCTCGAAGGATGTGTTCGACTCCTTAGAGGAACTAGAGGAGGAGTGGTCGAGGACAGACCCACTAGTTTCTTGGACGACGATGGTTAAAGCCCCTAAGGGTGAGATGTTCGTGGGGGAGGTGTTGATAGGCAACCGTAAGGTTGGGGCCTTCTATGATACCTGTTCCACAAGGAACTTCATCAGTCGCGCTTGCGTTGAGAGATTGCACTTAGAGGGGCGAGTGCAGCGCCTTAGCCGACCGGTAGAGTCGACTTGCGCCAACAAGCAGCGCATGGTAGTCACCGACTACCTAAAAGATGTAGAGTGTTGTTTCCCGTACGCGGGAGGGGAATTGAGGCATCGGATCTCGTTCCTGGTCAGCGATAATCTCCCCATGGAAATGCTCCTAGGTATGTACTATCTTTCGGTAGCACAACCCCAGTTCGACTGGGATCAGAAGTGGTCAAGCATACGTTGCCCGAAGGGGAGACCGTCAGATTAAGTAAGCATAAGGCTAGTAGTCAGATTGAGTCCTACGGGTGCTTGTGTGCGGCTGCCTTCTACAATTATTACAAGCAAAATCCGGAGGAGGGTATGTACTTGGTGTATGTCTCAGCGGCAAGCGAGCCGGTGAAAATGCCGCCAGAGATAGAGAGAGTTGTCGTGAAATACCCTAATCTATGTGAAGAGCCAAAAGGGGTTGTTGAGAGGGAGGTCGTCCACGCAATAGAGATTATAGGGTCAAGCATCCCGAAGGGTAGGATCTATAGGATGTCTCCGGGAGAGCTTGATGAGCTCCATTGCCAACTCAAGGATCTCACAGAGAAGGGTTGGAGCCGGCCTAGTGTTTCTCCCTACGGATCTCCTGTGCTATTCGTGCCAAAGAAAGGGAGAACAATCAGGATGTGCATTGACTATAGGGGCCTCAATGCCATCACTGTAAAGAACAGAGCGCCCCTACCGCGCATCGATGACTTGCTGGACCGAGTGCAAGGGTGCCGGTACTTTGGCAAGATAGATCTGAAGTCTAGGTACCATCAAATTGCCATCAGACCAGAGGATCAACACAAAACCGCATTTCAGACCAGGTACGGTCTGTACGAGTTTGTGGTGATACCTTTTGGCCTGTGCAATGCTCCTACAGTCTTCCCCCGAATACAACGTATGGTCATTATTGCTGAATTTCGTACATATATCAGTCTAAATTCAGCTATAATGATTGTGCGTTGTATTGGGGGGAAGACTGTAGCACCTTTCAACACGCAATGAACCGGATATTCCATGTGTAATGACCTGCCAAAAACACAGACTGAGAACACTGCTGGTTTCTGGGATTTGCTGCTGGAATGAATGCCTTGTTGAAATTCCCGCATTCTGTTGTGATTTCCATGTCTGTGTGTGTGTGCGTGCCTGCTGGTTTGCATGCTTGTCTGAGTGCTTGTCGGTTGAGTGTGTGTGTGACCCGCAAGGGTACTTGTTGGTTGAAAGGCCCCGCAGGGCCGGTACTTACCTGTGGCCGTGACTGTGAAGGGTTGCAGGGGGGAAAACACTCGAGTAGCGGGGGTAGGCCCGCAGCACTTAGAGCAGAGGGGAAAAACACTCAAGTAGCAGGTAGGCCGGTACCACTGAAGTAGTGGTAGAAGTGTCGGGTATTGGAGGCCGAGCAGAAGAAGACAAAAAGTTAGAGGCCCAGTAGCGGTAGGCTAGAGGTAGGCCGGTACCAGTCCAAGTAGCCCGGGTCTAGGGCCTGTCCGGAGGTTAGCAGAGCCTGCAATGATGTTCCCTCCGAAAGGGAGGAGGTACCGGTTGCTGGGAGGCCGCTCGGCTTAGGAAGTCACCGCCCAGGAGGCCAGTAGGCCGCTATATCTTTCGGAGGAGCAAGTAGCTCCTCCTCATTTGCGGTATGCAAGGATTGGCGACATGCTGCTGGAGCACATCGCTGGCTGATACAACGTTGCTTGAAGGTGAAGGGCAGTTGACGCTCAGCCTGGCTATGGCAAGCAGCCCAGCTTGAGGAGGAGGAAGAAGGGGGCTAAGGAGGAGAGTGGCGAGGCACCTACCTGGCTATGGTGGACACCGTCTTCATCACCTTGTTGGGCGTTGCATCTGGAAGGCCCCAGTTGGGGTAGTGCCGCTCAAGGAAGCTCGAGGCAGAGTCAGGCATGGCGGATCAGTCAGCAGCGGCATAGCTGCTTTGGGTTGTCCTTTGGACAGGAGCGCAACACCATAGCTGCTTTGCGTTGTCCTTTGGACTCGAGGGCAGGGCCCTCAGTAGTCCGCCATAGCCTATGCATGTGAGAGGATGCAGAAAGAGGGAAGCCATAGCTATGGTGGACATGTTGTTGTTGTTATTGTTGAGTCGGCAGTAAGAGGGAACTTCGAATATTGATTCTGGTTCATCCATTCATTGTTATTATTATTGTTGGGAGAAGAATAAGATTGGCGAAGTGAAGGAGGAGGAGGAAGGTGGAGAGAGAAGGTGGAAATTGTCATTGGTTTTGCTGGTGCATATCTTCTTCTTCTACTTCTTCTTCTTCTTTTTCTTTCTCTCTCCTCTGGTCTTTATCTCTTTGCAAGTGCTTTCATTTCTTTCGCAATTGGGTGGCATCGTCTTTCATTGTGAATTAGCACTTGGGAAATGACCAGGATTGTAACACATGACTAAGATAAGTTTGTGGTCGTGTACCTTAACGACATTCTTATCTTCAGTAGGACCGTCGAGGAGCCCGCAACACCACGTGGACCAAGTCCTAAGTCTCCTACGACAGCATCAGTACAAGATCAACCGGGAGAAATGCCAATTTGGTCGCACCCGGATCTTGTATCTAGGTCATGAAATTTCAGCGGAAGGGTTAAAGCCCGATGACGCGAAGGTGGCAAGCATTCGTGACTGGCCACGTCCTCAAGCCGTGACTGAGGTGAGGTCCTTCTTGGGTATGACGGGCTACTACCGGAATTTTGTGAAGAATTACTCTATAGTGGCCTCGCCCTTGTCGGATCTCACACGCCTTGACACCCCATGGGAGTGGACGAACGCTTGTGAGGCTGCTTTCAAGCAACTGAAGCATGCTTTCACTCATCATGAGGTCCTCAAACTACCCGATCTTGACAAGCCGTTCATTGTATAGGTGTCGTCCTCGCGCAGCAGGAGGGGAAAAAGTTAATGCCTGTAGAGTACATGTCCAAGAAGATGCCCTCTCATAAGTTAGCTAAGTCCACTTACAAGGAGCTGTATGCGATATACAAGGCGCTGACCCATTGGAGGCACTACCTCCTTGGGCGATTCTTCTACGTCAGGACTGATCATCAGACCTTGAGGTGGATGAGGACGCAGCCTGTGCTCTCTGGTGCATTGAAGCGGTGGAGCGAAGTTATAGATCAATATGACTTTGAGCCACAGTACATCAAGGGGGAGTACAATCGGGCTCGAGGACAGTGTTATGCAGCCTTTGGCGGAAGCCTATGGAGAGGATCCGTTCATGTCTGAGATTATCCGTAGACTAGGGGCTAACGATAAGGTCACCTCTGACGAGTTTACTATTGTCAACGGCTAGCTGTTCCTCGAGAAGGCAGGGATGAAACGTCTGTGTGTGCCTAGTAGAGAGTCTTTGCGTAGTTTATTTTTAGGTGAGTGTCATGATGCCACCGACCATTTTGGGTATAAGAAGACTGCAGCCAACATGCTGCAGAGGTTCTGGTGGCCCACGATGATGAGGGACGCCAAGCTGTACGTGGAGACTTGTCAAGTTTAACGAGACAAGCCCCGTACACAGGCTCCTTTGGGGCTCATTAAGCCCCTTCTGATTCCGGAAAGGCCTGGAGCGAGCTTGTCTATGGACTTCATGGACACGCTGGTCACCGACAAGAGCGGGAAACACCATGTCTTTGTCATCGTGGATCGGTTTAGTAAGTACGCTAGGTTAATTGCCATGCTGGAAACAGCCAAAACCAAGTATGTAATCAGAATGTTCAAGGAGAACTGGGTCAGGGATTTCGGCCTACCTAAGTCCATTGTCAGCGACCGGGATGTGCGGTTTACCAGTGATCTGTGGCAGGCCGCAATTGCAGAACAGGGAACCCAAGTGCAGATGACTTTTGGGCATTACCCAGAAGCCAACGGACAGGTGATGACTTTTGGGCATTACCCAGAAGCCAACAAACAGGTGGAACAGATGAACCGCACTGTACAACACCTGTTGAGGCATTACATCAAGCCTAACTAGGCGGACTGGGCCGAGAAGCTTGCTCTCGTCGCCAGTCTGTACAACAACGCAGTGCACAGCTCGACCGGGGTTAGTCCTAACAGCCTGCAATTGACCTTGACGCCTAGACTGCCTCTAGACTTCCTACTTCTTGAGAATCAGTCCACTGTTGCTCCGAGTACATTAGAGTTTGCATATAGATATGAGAAACTCATGCAACAAGCAGTGGAACATATGCATAATGCACAAGCGGCGATGATTAAGTCTGAGAACAAACMCCACCGCCAGTCTACCTTTCAGGTTGGGGAAAGAGTCTGGGTAAAAGCTTCTGAACTTGGGCAGGAACACGGGATCTCACGAAAGTTGATGCCACAATACTTTGGGCCGTGGGAGATCCTGGACATAGTTGGGAATGATCCTGATGGTATGTCTTATGTGGTGAAAATCCCCGGTCACTTGCGCACTCACCCTGTATTTCACGCCTCCAAACTTGCACCTTTCTTGGAAACTGATCAGTTTCCTTCTTGCCGGTCTATGCTGCCCCCAACCATGGATGGAGAGGTCGATATCGACGACATTGTTGACCACAGGGAGATGCCAGTTCCAAGACCCACCAGAAGGGACGTCCTCCAAAACCGAAGCTGCAGTACCGTGTTCGGTTCAGACATCACACAGATCCAAAGGAGGACCAATGGTTCACCAGGGAAGAATTGATGCAGACCGGTCCTCAAGTCGTAGCTCAATATGAAAAGTCTCTGCAGAAGGGGAAGCGCCAGATTATCGAAGATTGAACTTTTCAGAGGACTTTCGAAGTATGGAGGAGGGAATGCGAGGCTAAGCCCCGATGAGCCTCTTGGAGGCCCTGGTTGCAGTGTCGTCGGCCGCCCTAAGTGAAGGTAGGCTCGACTTGGCCTACTGACCCCCATTTCAGGCCTCCCTGCATTACTGGTGGTCCAGACAGTTGCACGACGTCAGTTGGTTACGAGCGACCAGGCCCAGGCTCCAATTTGCAAATGTATCTGAAGTGCGTCGTGGGCCAGATTCAGACGGGGACCAAACACAGGCCGTGGGCAGTTGGGTACGGGCAACTAACTCAGGCCCTGGGCCTCTTCTGGACGCATCCACTCGGGCCTACCGGAAGCTTCCGGGTGAGGACTAGCGCAGACAGGCCGCCGCAGCAGAAGGCAGGCCACTCCCATTTAATGAAAGGGCCTGCCTCCCATTTTCAATTGGGGCACTGGCCGCATGCTGTGCAAGCGCTACTGCGCTATTTGCTGGCTGGTGCCCACGCTCTGACGTGCGAGCAGGGTTGGGCAGCGCGCAGCCATAGCCAAGCTGCATGCGCTATTGTACACTGGATGGGCGCATGGTGGTCTTTGGGTGCACGTGGCATTCTGTGAGTGGGGGATCGAGGTTGTGAGCGAAGCGAGAGACGGACGGCATTGGCCGGGAACTGTTCGTACCTGGGGGAAACTGTTGATGTCATCATGCGACATTGTAGATAGTAGGCTAGATAGGATCTGCCATCTGTAGTCTGGGCGCCGAGCGCCAGATAAGAGGTTCGACATTGGTTCGTCGTTGATGATGATGAGACTATTCAAACATTGTCAATTGTGAGCTTGTGCTGTGCTCTTATTTGGTGGGAGCTCGTGTTGCAATTCTGCGTTTGGTTCGAGATCACGACTATCTGGACTCATGTGTATGATGCTGTTTGATTTTTGGAATTCGCTATTGCTCATTTATCTTGCGCTTGTCTTACCTGTGCTTAATTGGGGTTGATTGTTACTGATTCCATCACTCAATTTAACGAGAATTTTGTATGAAGATTATGATTCTATCTACCTAGTTGTGAAGGTGACTACAGTCACTCCGTTCAGTCTTGGCGAAATCATTCAAAAGCATCAACACTTGCCCCCTGGGAAACAAAGTCATTAGTGGCGACTATGCATCTTTTCGTTGGTGTGATGCATCATTAGAATATGCCTTAGTCAGATCAAATGAGTACCTTCGCAAGTTTCAAACCGAACGGATAGAGTCCCAGCTCAATAATGCTTTACCATTTGTACGCTCATATTTTTGGTGGGACAAAAGGGAAGGACCTATCATAAAGGGAATACCCATGTGACTTCGTCCTTTCTGGTTGATGGGGAGGAAGGGGACAATATTGAAAAGAATTGCCTACCTCCTCACTAAATTCCTTTTCGACAGTGACTGATTGGTTCTACCCAGGTGGTTTAAACTGTAGGTGACCTGAGTAACCCAATCATGCCATGCTAAGAATAGACGGGAGGGGTGATCGGAACTCTTGTCTTCGAACATATATATATATATATATATATATATATATATATATATGTGTGTGTGTGTGTGTGTGTGTGTGTGTGTGTGTGTATGTATTTATGAGAGTTTTTGTTGGTGCGAAGATCAGAATGGGGTACGGGAGTAAGGGCCCCACTGACTAGATGAGTGGATCGTAATTGGGAAGTGCTTTGTGCTCTCGTGTAAGCCCCTTTTCCAAGTGAGTTCCCAAAATCATTCCTCCTGACTTGTGGTCTCAGGGTCTTGTCATGCTTGGTGTATGGGCAGTGAGGCAACTTATCAGTGTACTGCGCAGTGCGCATACAAGGGTTGTGCCAGCTGAAGTTTTCAAGTTGACGCTAATGTCAATCTGCTTAACCCAACCTTTGGGGCGGGTTCCTGGTAATCGCATGTACCCGCTGGAATTAATTGAAGATGTATGTGTAGCGTGTACATATTTGTCTACTCTACTCCGTTATCTAGTTGGATTTACCTAGTCCGCTGTCGAGCGCATCGGTCCGGCACCGCACAAGGGCAGAGCGGGTCAGGCTCTCCCACTATCAGCTTCCCCTCCTTCTCCTCGTCGATACTGCATGGCCCCACAAAGGCGCTCTCTTTCATCTGTCGTATCAAGCTCGTTCCCGTTCATAGTATACCTCTTCATCTTCGGTAATGAGAACGGGAACCGGGCGGCACTTTTTATCTATCGTTTTGTACCGCCTTTGGGAACCCTGCTTGATCCGTCCCCTAAAAAAGGTTGACTTGCTGCTCGCGCCTGTGTCTGTGCCATAGCAGGATCCTGTCTCCCCATTGGAAGCCGATAAACCAACTCCATCTCCCCTACCTGGGGATACTCCAGGACTTGTTCCCTCAACGCCTGAATGGGGTCCGGGTCCGCCATCTCATGCGTAGCTACTATGTCCATGGCCTTATTCACGTCAGACAAGCTGAGTGAAAACGCCTCTCCTCTTACCTCTTCCTCAGGTTCTGCCATAAGCTACTATGTCCATGGCCTTATTCACGTCAAACAAGCTGAGTGAAAACGCCTCTCCTCTTACCTCTTCCTCAGGTTCTGCCATAAGTCTGTGATGCTCATCTTCAGACTCCTCAATGGTGAAAGAGCCAGGATTGGGCCTGTTCCTTATGCTTATTGGTTCAGTGTTCCGGCAGGTAATTACCTCATAATTTCCGCACGCTGGATCACATAAGATCAGGATTAGCGACCCGTCATGCTTGTTGTACATTAGGGTCTCTGTCCTGCACAAAAAGGATCTCCCTAGGAGAATGCCATGGTCCACGTCTGGCATTATGAAGAAGCAAGCTCTTGCCTTTACCCTTCCAATCTCCAGCAGTACATTCGAGGCGGTCCCGCAAAACACAGCCTTGTTGTTGGCCCCATGCAGAATGCCGCAATCCGAGCGGTCTATTTCCAACCCAAACCTGATGGCGTCAGCTTCTCGGATAATATTCATCTCGGCCCCCGTATCCACCATTGTTGCGCACTTGGAACCTCTTACTACTAGGTCCACCATACCGCATGCCACACACTTCCAGTCCATCTTCGTTCCTGGTTCTGCCCATTCCATCTCCTTTGGCAGAATCACACTGAGGTGGACATTCGGTACCAACCGCCTCGACAGTCTACCTTTCAGCTCATTGCGGAGCCTTGGGGCGGACGCCAGGATCTCCTTGAGGGTCATAAGATCATTATGGCCTCCAAGCAGCCTGTCGATCACCCTCTCCACATCAAACCCTTCCTCTAACCGGACTGCATACTTCTTTTTCTTGGGCGGTACATCGCGCAGGACCGGTTCAGCTTCCTCCCGACTTTCCCTCTTCCTGGCCCTTTGCTCCGCCCTTTGATCTTCTTCTTGACGCAACCTCTCATCCTCTTCCTCATCCTCGTCGTCATCCTCCACTTCCACCGTTTCCTTCCTTTTTTCTGGCTCAGGTCCCTTTTGAGGAGGCCCTTGACTCGCACTGGCCTTACCTTGACCTCGAGTACGGGCTGCCTGCGCCAGCCTTCCTTGCGGTGTAGGAGGCCTAGTCATCATTCCTGACCGAGGGCATGACCCCACGGTGGCCACTCCAGGTCGTCCTGGCATGGACTCTGGGCCAGAACCATAGAGGAAGACCTTGGGGAGATTCGCCCTCCACTCTTTCACTTCGTCGCAGAAACCTACCAACTTCCGTTGGTATCTCCCCACTTTGTCCAGCAGCTCTTCCATCTTCCCCAGTAGGACCGACGCGGGTTCTACCCTTTCCTCCTCGCTCTCGTCCTCTGACTCGATGATTATGGGTTTTTCTCTTATAACCCCTGCCCGGAGCCTCTGGGTCACTTCCTCATCACTCCCCACCTCTTCTACTCTAATTGGTGGGTCCTCTCTCTCCTGCCACAACGGGAACGTGACAGGAGGAGCTTGTCGTGCCACCACTCTCCGTTGGGCCTCCGCCCTTACTCTGCTAGGGACCTTTCTGCCGATATATTCTCTGAACTGGTCATATATGTCTCCATCCATGCTAGAATAGATCATATATGTCTCCATCCATGTTAGAATAGATCAGCCTCAGTCTCTCATCTTCCCGCCTTGTATTGCAGAACCAAATGGTGTGACCTTGCTTGTCACAATGCTGACATATGGCGGTTCTCCAATCAAAACGGGTTCTTCCACTTCCCTGGCTCCCTTGACTACCTTGGTTACCTTGATTCCCTTGGCCCTGGTAACCTTGATTATCCCATTGACAACCTCGGCTACCACCATTCCTGTCGCGTCCCCTCCCACCGCCTCTCCCTCCATTTCCTTGATTCCCTTGGCCTTGATTACCTCCAGCCGCCACACTACCCTATGAACTTTGTGCTGGTGGCGGAGGTGGCGCTGTGTGTTGAGCCTGAGCGGGGGGGTAGCTTGGAGGCGGCATACTTGTTTGGGGCCCAGCGTATGGCACCACCTGTCCAAGTGGGGCCGGGCTTCCCCAAGGCACATATGTATTGAATATGTGCCATGGCCACTGCCCGAATGGCGGCACCGGTGCTTGCGAAGGGCTCTCACTACTTGAAGGGGTCGACACACTCGGGGGCGCGGCTACCAGTGCTTGGGGCACCTGCCCCTTCCCAGAGCCTTGTCCTCCGTGCGCTATGTTGAGTTGCTTACACTTCGTCTTCGAGAGGTGTTGGGGTACTGGCTCCTCTTCTTCCCATCCTTTTTGGACAGCTTCCTCTACCAAGGCCTCCTTTGCTTTCCCCTGGACTGCCGTCACCACCTTTCTCTGTATCACTGCGTCTAATTCTGCTAGTACGTCGGTGACAATCTTTTTCGCTCCTGGGGTCCCAGACGCTGTGGCATCCCTTTCCTTCCTCTTCTGCCTTTGTAAATGCACCTAGTGCTGCTCCACTTGGTCTAGGCCACCCCTTTGTCGATGGTAGCCCAGGTGAGCTTCGCGCTTCCTCCCCCATGGCTCGTCAGCTATGATGCCTCCGATGCGGTGAGCAACCCCAGGAGATAGCGCACTGCGCCTCTTCTGACATTCCATGCACTTTCCTTGCCCTTTTCTTGAATTCCTGCACAAATGCCCCGATAGTGGTGAAGTCGTCCTTGTTCATAGCCTCAAGTCTGTCGTGCTTAGCAGACCATCACCTAGCCTGTACTTCCTTTGCATCCCTTCTCTAAACCTGGCCCAATTACCATTGGCGTCGTTGACCACTTTCTGCACCTCCTGATGGTGCCCATGAAGTACATATTTCATAATTCGCTGGAATTTTACTGTGTCTGCTA
This sequence comes from Chara braunii, assembly GCA_003427395.1. Taxonomy (NCBI): domain Eukaryota; kingdom Viridiplantae; phylum Streptophyta; class Charophyceae; order Charales; family Characeae; genus Chara; species Chara braunii. The sequence goes on along the minus strand of BFEA01000009.1, from coordinate 4,925,166 downwards.
ATCCCACCAGCGCTTGGTCCACCAAGTCCAGCCAGTCGGACACTCGTTCTCCTTTGAAGTGGAATGTGTCGACTTTCAGGGCATTGCTTGGCATCCTTTCTCGTCTGTCCAACGCCTTGATGAAATCATCGAGGGTCAGTGTTTTTCCCGAACTATCGCCTATACCTCCCGACATTCTGGCCGTCTTTCTTTCGCTTAACTTCCCTGTTATAAGAAAAGGTAAGAACCAAAACTTCACTCAGCCTCTTACCCCATCACAATCCAAGTGAAGTAACCACTTAGCCCCTAAGCATTCCCAACTTAGCTGACCCTACTCTTTTCATTGAGCCTTCCCGCATAATCATCTCAATCACCCAAACAGCCATACAAAGCCTCATACATTCCCTCTTATAGGCTTATTCAGATTTTTCCCACACATGCCTGATTTCCCCTTACTCTATTACCCGGATGTCGTTCCACCAGGGACAACGGTAGGCAATCGTTATCCCCGGCAACGGCGCCACCTGTCGAGCGCATCGATCCGGCACCGCACAAGGGCAGAGCGGGACCCTCCCGGCCGCGTCACACAGGAGTTGGAATTAATCCTCGTCGCAAACACATACATGGAGCTTCCGCAAGCCGCTCCGACCGAGTGCGCCAGCCATACCTCTCGCGAGCCCCTACGACAGGATAGGGCTTACGCGAGGCACGACTTACCTCCACCTTACGGGAGTTGTCACCTCCCTTCGGTTAGCGTATCCCTGTCGAGCTACCAGTCCACAATACGAAGGTTGATCATATGCAATCGCAGAGGTGGACCAGCCGAGGGCGTTTCTCGTTCGCTGTAGCATAGGGGGTACGCCCGGTACTACGCCTCTACCGAACCCGCAAGCGAACCGACACCTGCGGGGGTTGAGGTCCCAAGCGCGACTCGTCGCCGGTCGACTAGGACGCATCCCACACGCCACGCGTATACCACTTTAAAGAACATAACAATAAAACACACACACAACATACGCACGAAACGACACAACACAAACAACGCGACAACACTACTAGTCCCTTAGTAGCCATCCCATAACTATCCGATGCGGGAATCAGATAGGCGTTTGCGCGCGAGACTTAGTATAAAATCGCGCGGTCGCAGGGCCTATTCATATCGACTCGCAATGGAAGCGTACGCAAGCAGTCGCAATGATGGCGTACTATGTAGTGCCCATGACCAAGCGGTCCCTCATGGATCCGAGTACCGCTTATGACACTCAAGTGTCAGACTCCAAGTATCGTGAGGGTCTACTCCCTCACGATATTGCACGACTGAAGGAATAGCCGTGCGGCCGCCGCGAGACCTCAGGCCTTCGGCATGAGTGTCTCGGCAGGCAAGGCAAATAGGCTCTGCGCGGGGGAAAACTCCTTCCATGCAGAGCTTAGGGCTTGGAATGTCCTGGACAAGGACCTTGAATCCCGGCCCAGGACCAACGTCCGACTGGGAATTTATTAAGAAGCATACAATCAGAAAGAAGGGGTTTACCCTCTCTTTTCTTAACCCCAACCGCTACTTTTACCCTTAATACGCGGGCCCCTCAGGCCATGTGGATTCCCGACATAGATACGCATATTTATATATATATATATATATATAATGGGGATAAGTATGTGATGATCACTTCTCACAATCACAGTGGGGCTCCTCACAACCATATATATATTTGTGATCGCAGATAGTCAAATCCAAATTCCGAACCACAGAACATACCTGCAATTACATCAAAAGTCCAACAAAGTCCACGCACTACACGGAGTCAACCCCAACCACTCTTTGTACTCATACCCCTCGCTTTGGCCATGCAAGGTCCAGCCTCCTGTCCAACCAACCGTAATTAAATACTCAGTACCTTTGTTAAATGACCATTCAATAAAAGTCCGGGTGAAACCTCAAAAAAACAATAAAATCGCCAAGGCTAAAGCCCTTTAGGTTGAGTATTGAGCGTGAGTTGGAATTGAGTCATAAACCGACGAATCGGCAACCGACCTGTTATCAGTGATAACAGAAGGTGATCCTTGTAGGATCAAAGCTGAATCTAGCCCCAAATCTTGAATCGACTCGTTCAAGAAGACATGTAACACAAAACAGGCCAATCCCCAAGCTAAGCCTATAAGTTCATGGAGAATAATCTTCATATCACGATCTCACTCAAATCACCCTATTCAACTAAGCTCGAATCTACCGCTAAGCAGTGTCCAAAGCAAGGGTAGACCCTGGCATAATCTCCCCTACACAGAGTGGATCTCAGGAAATCGCCACCTGTCGAAATATAATCTAACTCCTCTAAGTTAGGAAAATTTCGGTAGCGTTTCCCGTTGGAAAAGTGCCATCCCAGAATTTGTACTAGCCCAAAACTCAAACTTTTGGATTATAGAAAGTCAAAATTTGTCTAACTCCCTGATTTAGCAAAAATTTGGGCAGCACTTCCTTTAGAAAGGACGACTTTCCAGATTTGTACTAAGTCAGCTACGAACTCAAACATAAAATTTGATCTATGTTAAGACAAAAGTTAACTAAACTCCTTAGATTTGTAGAAATTTCGGCAGCGCTTCCCGTAGAGAAAGCGCTATTCCAAGATTTATACAAAGCTAAGTTTATAATTTAAAATGACTTTGACTCTTCAAGGCCCAATTTTGTCTAACTCCCTGAATTAGTAAAAATTTGGGCAGCACTTCCTTTAAAAATGGGGGTTGCCCAGATTCTTACTATGTCAAAAAGCCAATAAGACTGGATCTTGAAGAAGACAAAGTTTGACTAACTCCTTGGTTTTGTAGAAATTTCGGCAGCGCTTCCCGTAGAGAAAGTGGCTCACCAAGATTTATACAAGACCAAGTATAAATAAAAGATCCCAGAAAATGCAGAAATCGATCTAAGTAAAAAAACTTTGCTCAGAAAATGCAGGAATTGAAACTAACTCCTATGGCTCTAGCACATGGCGAGCAACTAAAGAAACTACCTACCAAGCTGAAACTTAGACCAAATAGTCATCTCACTCAACCACATGCAAGTCAAACCACAAAGGTAAGTACCCTCACTATCCCAAGTTGCTTCACATTAAGATAGTTCATGAATCTTTAGATGCGTCAACCCTTATACCCAACTTACATATGACACAAATGCTAGACCATTCGGCTTGGAAACAATGTCCAGCGTGCCTTAGGATATACACGAACAGGTTGCACTACTACTTTTCTCTTCTTTGGGCATTTGGCTAGACCATTCGGCGTGGAAACAATGCCTAGCCGCCCTGAACTGTTTAATATCCAAAGTTTAATAGTTCTCTGACTTTGCTCCCAAAAGGAAAAAGCAAATATGGGCAGGGGACTGAACCATTCGACTTGGAAACAATGATCAACTTGCCCAGTCTATTTCCAATTATAGTTCGTAATTTCCCTTCTCTTCTTAGTGATATGGCTTAACGCTGGGCCATTCGGCTTGGAAACAATGCCCAACTGCCAGTTCACATGCAAATATATGTAAGATACTTCCTTTTATACTCAGGTTGTACTTATGTGCGTGGTTTTCAGGCTAAGCCATTCAACTTAGAAACAATGCTCAGCCTTCGACCAAAAATCCTCCCTCAGAATGAAACAAGAAAACCCTCTCATATCAGGCACGCCCTCAGAAAATAAACATAGCAACCAGGCCATTCAACTTAAAAACAATGCCTGGCCCTTCAGAAAATAGTCAAATAAATACAGCCCTGGGCCATTCAGCTTAGAAACCATGCCCAGTCCTTGGTTGACCCGGTCAAACGCATGCAGTCTGCCTTCCTCCCCCCTTTCCCCCAGTTCATCCCCTTGGTCTGCTTTCAGTCGAAGTAAAAATGAAACTTAAGCTTCACTCTCATACCTTCGTTCCATTCATTTTGATTATAGCCGGAACAAAAAACAAGAATCATAGGGACAGCCTCATGCATACATCAGCCAAACTAAAGAGGGATAGGCAAACATGGGTAATATGGGGTCATACAGATCGAAGATGAGATACCTGATGGTTCCCTGCCTCCAGAACCTCGCCTACGTTCCGGCAGAGCTCCCGCAATCGGTGGGTGGACTCCCCACAGAGTCTTTACGCGGTCCTACGGGTTGCAATCCCGCCTGCCGCCTTTCTCTCGTAACCAACAGACTAGACTTAGAGTGAGAAGGGCAGAAAGAGATAGGTTTGAGACTCTCAGATCCAAGAGGGGTGCTCTCAGACTCGCGGGAGAGTGCCTTGTTGTCTTGATTCTCCTGAGGGCCCCACAATGATGGCCAAAAACCGCAGCAGCTTGGTCAACCTCTGAAGTCAACCGTCAAAGTCCCCCCCCCTCTGCCGACTTCCCAAATCACAGCACTCACCCACCCCTCTGAGTTCCAGCACTTCTCCTTGGCTCCTCCGCTGCTACACAACAGCCTGTGCCAGCTAGCAGCATTCAACAGCTGTTCGCGACAATATACATCGGTATGCTTGCAGCATACAGCAGTGTGCAGCAGTGCGCAGCGTCTGGCCCGCAATGCTAAGCACACAAAGAAGCCCCACTGTGCGCAGTAGAATAGCGTAGCGGGACTGCGTGCACAACAACCGCTTCTGCAGTAAACACAGCGAGCTCTGTGGCAGGAGTACAGCTGCTGCTGTAGTAGAAGCACGGTTGGGGCAACCTGCAGTTCACACAACCCTGGTGCACCACGAGATATTATAACGGCTGGGAAGTTCAGCGAGGGGACAATCACTTCAATTAGTCTGCAAGGCCTTCAAACTCACAGGTTGCTCACTATTTCTGTGATTGACACCGCCAGGTGCGTCCCGGTCACCTTGATGAGTCCTTAGCTTGCCACCTCTTGTAGCCTGCCGTCCCACAGGTCGCGCCGCACAACAGCCAGCTAGCCTTTTGTCCTGACCGCCCTTCCTACCTCACTCCATGTAATAGGAAAGGCTGATAGCCTGAGCATTCTCAGGCTGGTGGGGCGAGCGACCTACAGTTTTAGTATGTATGACTCCCCCCCCCCCCCCCCCCCCCCCTGCTGGCTGCGACACTTGACGTGGTCAAACGTAGCGGCTTTATGCTGCTCGGCGTCAGAATGCCCAGTACGAAAACTCAGCAGTCCAACCGTTGAAACCCACCAACCCATGGCAGTCAGTGCTTTGCTAAAAAGGCATACCCATTACCCGTAGTGCTAACTCCATCTCTCAGGCCGGCAAGCACGGGATTGGCACAGGTTTCATGATGTCACATGCCGGTCAATAGGTAAGCACGACCAATCACTCCACTTCGCAGAATGAGCACTGTATCCACCGACCTTTCTGACACCCCTCTCCCCCAAGTTACAGCAATTAGCCTCCCTTCAATGAGCTCAATTTCGACCAACAGATAGCCTCTTATTCCGCGAAGTTTCCCCTTTCGCACTCACGTCCATACTTCAACAGTAGCATTTGACTGTCGATCAAGCAACGTACCAATACCAGGGGCGGGAGTGACTCCTTCGAAGAAACTGAGGCAAACACACATCCAACTCCCGGCGGTAAGTATCTCATCCCACCTTTAGCACCTGGCCCGCTAACTGGTCAGGTTCAACAGCCAGTTGGATCGAGAACAATACTACGACCCCACCATCGTCACGGAGCTCTGCACACGGGTAACACAGTCTTGGCGGAGGAGGTGGCAGCTATCACCCCTCTATGCAGGTAAGTACTCGACCTCGCTGCTGGCCTCCCGCGACTTACACCGTTCGCATAAGCAATTTTCAAATGAATCTCCAGCTCAAAAGCGGAGAAATGCATTGCCGCGTAGCACTGCTTATTACTGCGCGCAGCCCCCAACCCGTATAGGATTGAAACCACAACTCCCTTGAGGAAACTGACCCTGCCGATCACCTCGCTATGCCTGAAAGTCCCCAGGAAGAGCCTTTATTCGCCTGCTCTCGTGTGGGAACAGGCAAGCCAGGCGGTTTCGCTCCTACCACAACCATCCGCCCACCATCTCCATCGCAACTTCTCTGACTACTAACTAAATTTTCTACCAACTTCCTACTTAAACTAACGTCGAATTCGGGGTTGCCCACCCCGAAATCCCAAAGATCTTCCTCTCTCTCGCCCAAATTCGTCCAGAAATGAGCTAGCCACCTCTTCTCCTCTCCGCCATAACCGTCCCCGCCATCTTTCGTTCGCGCACAACTTCTCGCTTCTAACTCCTCCTACACCTCTCTTCCCACTAATCTGATTCCTCCAACTAGTTCGCCTTATTCCCAAACCCCGATCTCGACTCGTCTCCGTCCCACTCCCGTTAGGAATCACAGGCGCCGTTCCTTTCTGTCTGCACCTTGCCTCACTTCCGCCATCTCCTCGCTCTTCTCTGTCTCGCACGTACCTGGCACACTCCGACGGCCGGGTTCAGTTGTTTCCGTGTTCGAGTTTGGCCTCCTCCCTCTGTATGCATCCCACCGCTTCCCGCATTTCTTCGTCCTGGAGTAGGCGGTAGCCTGCTTTTCCGTCGTCGCCCCCACCTCACACTTCTTCCGAATTAGCAGCACACTCGTCACCCAATAACTCTCCTCCTCTCTTCGCGGCCCGCCCCTCGTCACTATCGGCCTTCCGGGTGAGTAGCGCTTCGTGACCCGATAGCGCACCAACCCACGAAGCGGGTCTGCATATGCTCTCGGGAGATAGAGAGGACAACCGATATCAGAGAAAGAATGGAATCCCGGTTCCCGACTACGTACGTCATCCTTGCACAGGGGCCATGATAATCTCGTCAGGTTGACTGGCTACATTCGTCGGTACCAGTCCCAGGCCCCTTCCCCTATCTTCGTGCCTAGGGCAGGCTATGTCCTTGCTCGGCCCTCAGCCTCCCGGCCTCGTAGGGCATGCCCATATGCAGATGGCAGGCCGCGGTCTCAAGGGCGCGGGTATTGGTGGTCTCGAGACGAAGGCATAGGCCGCAATCGGCCCGTGATGCTAGCTTTGCTCCCCGCTGTCCCACTCACCTCCTCACGGTTTCTCGAAGTTAGCACACCAGGCCGCAACGATCAATCCCTTCTGCTGGCGGCCCAGTAAGCCGCTCCGTTGGTCCGGGCATATTGGGAAGACTTCGGGAAGCTCAACCTATTTAGCAACTCAGTATCTCTTCGTCAGCCTGCCCTCTGGCCCCGACGAACAGCTTGCCACTCAGTCGTTTGCTTCAAGCCCCAGCTCGGATTTGACCAGCCCCTAAAAATAAACTAAAATAAAATAAAATATCAGGCTCGTGGCCGGACTCCTCTAACAAAAACAAAAGGGGATAGTCCTGTGGGACCCTCAACCCTTCAGCTCCTCTAGTGGTCCATCGCTCCCATGCTGCCGCCTGCTGGCCTCGAACCCCGTACCTACGCCGTGACAGTCCAGTGCCCTAACCTATAGGGCTAAGCCTAAGCCTAGTACTAGCATGCGCGGGATCCCATATAGAATGGTGCAGCGTCGGTGCTCAAAACGCCTTGGGCCATATTTCCATCTGCAATCAACCCACCACCACTAGGCATTCCCGCCAGCTAGCACCCCCTACCTAGGCCACGAAACATGCCACCTCACATGCCAAACCTACTGCCAGCCAAGCGCGGTAAACGAAGGCCAGACCTTACTCCGGAAACCAATCAGTAATCAAACCCAACCCGGACGTCTATGGCTGCGTCGTGATCAAGAAAGCGAAAGATCACACACGCGCCTTGAAACTGCGCGCCCACTCACCCTCTACTCTAGCCAACCATCTAGTTAGTGCGCTTCACAAACGTCATCGCGCCTTGCACGGAATACTCAGAGTTTAAACCAACTTACTTTCCCTGTCACTAGCAAAACCCAGGGCGGATACCCTTGTCAGGGTATTCGCACCGACACCGCCCAAACCGGATACGAGTTCAAGCTTAGTCCCGGAATATTACGGCGTTCTATAATGTACATGTGCACGCGCAACTAAGCTGTGTGGTGTGCCGGTAAGGGACAATTATCTTTAAAACGTTATCCCGCCGTTAACAGAAGAAGTACATGCCAGGGAGCGTTGGAAGTCTTACACGAGTGGGGTAAGAGGGGTTCGAGTTGAGCATTACTCTGTTCGGTACATTAACAGGGGGAGTTATGAATGGCACCCACGCAGACCTCAACTGCTATAAATGAAGCCTCAAAGTTTGTACTAGCTGGAGTTCTGCAAATCAATCGAACGTGGACTACCACCAAGGAAAATTCACGTGTTCTAGTTGGGTGAGTCCCTTCATCACGAGGCATTTTGGGGACTGTTAGGACAGGGAACAATCTGAGCCACCCCGTTGTGTGTAAATGAGGTGGGCTGTTAAGACGACTGTGCATCAATCAGGTAGGTTCCCATTACTAAGGATCCCATGGGTGCTAACTAAATGGGTTTTCACTACTAGGTGCGTCGTATGTGATCAACTTGGAGAACTAGTCTGTACAAGGTGTTGTATGAGACACCGCATCCTAACAGAGGTCACACACCCTTGATTCTGACCAACCGAAGGCAGGTTGTGATCAGTGACGTATGCTCAGCTTCGTTTTAGGGCCGAGTCTTCCACCGGAACTTTGTGCTACCCGGGTCCGGTGTACAGATCGAACGTCAAAAGCCGCCAATCATTCTAGTATGAATATCCAAAAGACTTGTTAATAGGTGACAACTAATGCCGTGCCATGAGCAGAAACACTCCTGTAGAGCCTGTGTTAGTGTTGGGTGGTTGTCCACAAAGACTATGCTTTAGAGCTCAAGGAAACCAATGACTCGTCAAGTCTGAAGACTTGGTACGCATTCCTGACGCTTGGGGTTTAGCAGTGTGTGATGACCCGACCAAACACGGACTGAGACACACAACTGATTTCTTAGTTTTGGTCACGGACAGAATGCCTTACTGAGTTTCCCGCTTGCCCCTAAGTTCTGCATGTCTGTGTGTGTGTGCATGCTTGCTGGTCTGCATGTTTGTCTAAGTGCTGGTTGGCTTGAGTGTGTGTGTGACCCGCAAGGGTACTTGTCTGTTCGTTGGGCCCTCAGGGCCGGTACTTAAATGTGGCCGTGACATTGAGGGATTGCAGCGGGGGAAAACACTCAAGTAGCAGGTAGGCCGGTACTGCACCCTGAAGAGGTAGATGTGCGGGTACTGGAGGCCGAGCAGAAGAAGACAAAAGTGGCATTTTGAGAGGCCCATTAGTTGTAGGCTAGGTCTAGGCGGGTACCAGTCCAACCAGTCTGAGTCTAGGGCCTGTACGGGCAATATCAGGGTCTGCAATGATGATTCCCTCCGAAAGGGAGGAGGTACCGGTTGCTCGGAAGGCCGAGCGGCCTGAAAGTCACCGTCGAAGAGGCAAGCAGTCCGCTATATCTCCAGGCCGGGCAAAKAGCCCAGCCTCATGGTCGGTGTGCAAGTTTGGCGACACACTGGTTGGAGCGCTGGCTGGAGCAGCGCTGCTGGGGAAGGAGCAAGGACACGGAGGAGGAAGAAGGACAGGAGGAAGGGGGAGCGCCAAAGGTACTGACCTGGCTATGGTGGCAGCCATCTTCATCACCTTGGTGGGTGCTGCAGCAGGAAGACCCCTGCGGGGGTAGAGCCACACCAAGAAGCTCTGAGGCAGAGTCAGGCATGACCTGAGCTGGAGCAGCCATAGCTGCTTTGGGTTGTCCTTTGGACATTAGGGCAAGGCCCAGTAGTCCACCATAGCCTCGCCCTTTGAGAGTGAAGAGTGAGGGAGGCGGCCATGGCTATGGTGGACCTCAAGTGATACTGGCAGTAGAAGAGGAACTCGGACATGATTTTGGATCAGCCATTCAACATTGTACTATTATTTCTTGTATGAATAAGAGAGGAGTAAAGGAGGAGGAGAGTGTTGGGCGAAGAAGAAGAGCTTTGTCACTTGCCTATACTGGTGTACATCATCTTATTCTTCTTTCTTTCTTCTTCTTCTTCGTCTTACCCTCTCTCTCCTCTCAGGTTCATTCATTTCTTTCTGCAATTGGACGACACTATACTATCTGATGAATGTGTATCTCGAAATTGGTCAGGATCATAACATTGGTATCAGAGCGGATTCTACTTGCTGATGAGAGTTGACTTATCCACCCTAACCCTAACCTATGTGGTAAGGGCTAACCACTTAGGGTTAGGGTTGGTCCGAAGTGGGAAGTGGGGCAGCGTGGCTTAGGGAAGCTGCCCCCACCTGGTTAGGTCATGCTGACCAGGTTGATTGTGAGTATGTAAGCGGTGGCGAGACACATCAATAGGACTTCATGTGACAAGTTGAGAGAGGCGACAGTGAGAGGCACTCGCACCTGGAATCTGACCTAAGGGAGACACTTGATGACTTGAGGGCTTCCCTCAAGTAGGCGATCTTGAGGGAAGTAGCCATTTTGCATCTACGGACTGCAACTTACTTCTTTGTTCTTCAGCATCGGCGGGGGATCCGGCGTTGCACATTGGTGTTGGAAGTGAGACCCTCCTACATGTTAGGACACTAGTGTAGAGGTAGCGAATAGGGTTAGGAAGACTACATGAGGAAGGGGGTGAGTTAATCTTCATCTTAGAGTCCGAGCCACTCAGGTAAGTGTCGTGCACCTAAGGGTTGCCCATGTATGCGTGCATGGTATTGTTTGTCTTGTTGGGGTACTTTTGGGTCTCTTTCCTACTCCTCTGAAGTCTTGGTTGTGTGCATTGGTATGCTTACGACTTACTAGCGTTCTGGATGTAGAAATGAAGTATCTTGCTTTGAAGCCACATCTTTCTGCAGTGCTTTGTCTTTTCATCTGTGAATGGATGTAGTTTGTAGGTTCTCTTTTGAAGTTGAAATTCGTTTTTCAGTACGGTAGGGGCAGAAAGTAGGACCTTGAGGTACTCTCTCCTTGGTTGGGACTTGGTCACGACCTACTTGGGACCCAGTGAGACCCAGTGGGACCGGGCCCAAACAAGAAGGGCCCTTGGGACCCAAATCTGTTGACGCAGTGTCACTCTCTGTTCTGTCTGGAATACGATAATCCTCTTTTTTATTAGAGCCCTCGCTGCCGAGGGGATCTGGAGTGAGATGCTTTGTCAGACTAATGACACACAATCCAATGCTTGACCTGCACCTTATACACCACTCAATTCTCCATTGCTGTATGATGTTACTTGTAGTCTGGTTTGTTGTATTTTGACGGTGTCGGTTGGATTAGGCTCAAGGGGATCTTGTACTTGGTCTGACCGGACTTGAACGTGGAACCAGAGCTCTCTTTTGAACATATTGTATCCTTTGATTTGTTTTCTTTTGGTTGCTCTCTAGTTCAAATATTTGCCGCTCCGGCTAGGAGTTCTATCTTCTTCTCTGTACTTTTAGTGTGTTTCTTTTACTGAAGTCCACTGCATGCCCGTTGTGACGCGCGGACAAGAGCGAAGGGCGAAAGAAGCCATGGCAACTGAGGGAACTAGTGGATCCAACATGGCACCAGCCAAACTTTCAGATATGTTAAAGGCCCGCATGGATGCAGCGAATGAGAATGATAAACCGTTGTATGAAACCCTCTATCAGAAAGAGTTGGCTGAGGAGGGGAAGGCGGAAGAGGAAAAGAAGAAAACAACCGCTGATGAACTTAAGGCCATTTTTCAAACAGTTTCGAATATATCCGATGCAGACTTTAAGAAAGATCTGGTTGTGTATGTACGTGCTCTTGTTGATTACCACTTGAACAACGCACTTCCAAGTGTGAAGTCCCAGTTACTTGAGGAAATGAGTAAGATGCATACTCAAATGGAAGACATGGCCAAAGAGCACCGCGATCAGATCCAGCAAATGGCAGCCATGCATCAGACCCCACTCTCAAGTTTTCTATCTCGTTCTACCTTTGCGCACCTCCATTCCTCTCCTTCTTGGTCTTCTTCAATGAGTTTGGTGATTAAAAAGCCAAGACCTGCGATAGGTGCTGTTCCCACTGCCGTTACAAGCGGCAACGCAGGAAGTTCTGCAACTGGTGCATCCCTGGGATCAGAACCAGCAGCAATAGCTGGACCCAGTTATGGCAGTCCATACATGGACAGGAAGGTGGTGATGATACCGTCTAAGTACGACGGCAAGGAGGACGTGGAGTCCTGGATCACAGCTCCATGAGAGCGTACTTTGAAGTACAAGGCACTCGAAGAGCAAGCCAGTCCCTGATCCTGGGAACCAACGTCGAGCCTGTCGTAAGGGGCTTCCTTGAAGTCCAAGCCATGCAAGCTGGGTATGCAAAGATGAACCTATCTGAGTGGCTTAAAGGCATGTCGGTCACCACTCTTGAGGACATACTCGTTGCACAATATAAGGACCCGTATGCTGCTGCAAGAGTAAGGATACAACTTGATGCACTCAAGCGCAGCAATTGGCAGGGCACCATGCATAAATTGCAATTGCATGTCAGCAAGCTCTTTGCAACGTCAGGATTGAAGTTGAGTGCGCAATCATGGTTGGATGCAGTTAAAGGTACGGCTCCCACTCACTTGATCAATCGCCTATGCAGGGATTTCTTCGGTTATACTGACTGGTTCTCCTTAATGAAGGATGTAGTCATTTCGGAGGCAGGAGACCTCCTTACCGCAGCAAGCAGCAAAAAGACCTTTGTTCACAGACGATTTTGTCGCAGCAATCGCTTAGCTTTGCTTGACTTGTTGGAAGGGGAAGGGGAGGCCGAAGCAGACTACCCCACTCTTGGCGACAACCAAGAGCAGAACGCTGATACAACCTGCTCTTCAACTCAAGAAGTTGACATAAATAATTATGATGATAAATTATGTGCCTTTAAAAAGACTGCCCATGGGAAGGGAAACCAAAATAGGAATTCAGTAAGGAGCTTCGTCGCACTTCCAAAGGGAGCCAAAATCCCAGCCAAACCGGAGGATGCAACTACTAAACCTTGGGTAAACCTCCGAATCAGTGAGGCTGAATGGAAGGCTAGAATGAAGAAGGGAGGTTACTTGCATTGCTTGAAAACGAACCATAAAGTACAAGATGTTTATAGGCTGCAGGGAAACCAGAATCAAGCGTAGAGTTGGCCTCAGCACCCTCTATGGCAAGAGAGACTGAATCTGATGCAGTTCAGCAGTCCTCCTTGAAAGCCCGTCATCTGCTGATGAAGTTTGTCATGCTTTGTATGTTGAGCCTTGGGAGGAGTCTAAGACGGTTGACTTCCACTATGAGATGAAACATTACCGTGCTCAAGGGACATTGAAGTTGATTTTCTTCAAGCTTCTCATAAACCACCGTTATCCCTGTGTCTTGATTGATTGTGGTGCAACAACTAACTTTATGTCACCACACGGGATATGCAAAGTGGGCTTGGGGATGAAGCAAGTGCCTTTGCAGAACCCTTGCCGAACTCAAGTAGGCAACCAGGAGGTTGTCTCATCTACGCACGTAGTCAAAGGTGGGCGCACTACCTTTGACAAGACAAGACAGTCACCCATGCACTGAACTTCTATGTCCTTAACAAGTGTCCCTTCGACGCAGTTCTTGGCTTGGGCTGGTTGCAGTCCCAATGTGAATGGACCAAGTGGAAGGAGTCACTTTTCATGGTCAAAGATGCGCAAGGGAACGAGCGTCCTGTCTTCTTGGATGAGAAGCGAGAATCCCCAGTGACTTTTCTCAATGACATGCAATTCTGCAAAACGTGGTGCAAGCACAAAGAGGACGAACAAATGTATGTTGCCTATGTTCGCCCTACACATGTGCCATCTACTTTTGCGGCTAGTATCAATCCTACTTCATCTAATGAGTCTACTTCTAATACCTGTACTTCTCCAACCACTACTAGTCCAAATAATTTTAATTCAGATTCGACCGCTTCCATTCATAATCTGCGACCAGATCTAGGTGATCCGTTTGCTGATCCTTTGCCCCCACCGGTCCCAACAAGCATCCAAAACCTACTTGACCGATTCCCGGAAGTTTTGGCTGAACCACGTGGAGTCGCCACGCGATCGGTCTGGCATACCATCGAGTTGGTCGAAGGTGCTGTTCCTCCAAAGGGCTGCGTGTACCGAATGAGACCCGGTGAGTCGGAGAAACTTCGAAGACAAATTGACGAAATGATCGACAAGGGTTGGATCAAACCTAGTGAATCTAAATTTGGTGCACCTGTTTTGTTTGTCCCGAAGAAAGTAGGCAAGCTTCGTATGTGTATCAATTATCGCAATCTAGAACGCATCACCAAAAAGAATGCATATCCATTGCCACACATAGATGACTTGCTTGATGCTGCCAGTGGGTGTAAGGTCTTCACCAAGACCGATCTCAAGTCTGGATACCACCAGATTGAAGTCGATCCGGTGGACCAGCACAAACCTGCGTTCAAGACACGCGATGGGCTTTACGAATTTATCGTAATGCCCTTCGGCCTCACGAACGCACCAACCACCTTTCAAAGCCTCATGGACAAGGTCCTCCGCGAATAGATTGGTCGGTTTGTGGTTGCAATCTGACTCAACTCTTGACTTGCTCACAACATGCACACTTGAGAACCGATGGCAAAACTGAACTCTTTCAACTCAAAAAAAACAACAATGAACTTGTCTTAAACTCAATCTTAACAGCTGCACAACTTGCGG
>BFEA01000009.1:4880739-4891653 GCA_003427395.1 Chara braunii | reverse complement strand
GGCCAAAACGTGTGGAACTCTCTGCATGCTCCAGAACCTTCCCCACGTGCAGCCCTTACCCAGGTACATGCTGGCTGGACCCCCCTACAGAACCCAACGGACTTCTAGAACTTACAGACTCTACAAACTTTCAACAGACTGAGTAGAGACTTCTAGAACAAGCTTTCTAGGCCTATTGGTAACAGACCTAGCTGCGAATCTATAGACCTAGGGATCAAGTCCTACTGACCAAACTACAGACTATCCTAAGCCGTAGGACAGGTTTGGGGATCGAATCCTACTCAGGTCACGGGGTCTATGTACAGGTACAGGGTAGGTCTAGGGATCGAATCTCACTCAGCACACAGGGTCAATGTACAGGGTTAGGGCACAAGTCTAGGGATCGAATCTCTGTGACTGCAGTACCAGGTCAACTGGGTGAAACCGTTTCATGGTAGTGTATCTCAAGAAAATACAACTCCATCTCAACTTAGAGAAATATGAGTTTGGGAGGGATAGCGTCATCTATCTTGGGCATCGGTTGTCTGCTGCTGGCCTCGAGCCTGAGGCAACCAAGGTTGAAGTCATACGTGACTGGCCACAACCCTCGAACATTCGCGAATTGCGTTCTTTCCTTGGTCTCACGTCATATTATCGGAAGTTTATCCCCCGATTCTATATTGTTGCTCGCCCGTTGTCTCGAATGACTAAGTAAGAATATACCTTACACATGGGATGCAACATGTGGAACCGCATTTCAAGCCTTGAAAGAGGCCTTGGTGAGTTACCCTGTATTCTGCATTGCAAATTCCAAGCTAACATTCGTAGTCACTTCGGATGCTAGCCAATACGGGATTGGCGCAGTGCTGCAACAAGATGACGACGATGGCTTGCGGCCGCTCGAGTATGACAGCAAATACATGCCCAGTGAAAACGTAGCTACTTCCACCTACATGCACGAGCTCTATGCTTTGCGTATGGCTTTGGACCACTGGAAGCACTATCTTTTGGGACGCCACTTCAAAGTGTTCTCGGACCATGAGACCTTGTAGTGGATCAAACAACAAACCACTTTGTCCCCTACTCTACTGCGCTGGTTCCATGAGATTGACATTTTTTATTTTGAACTAAGACATGAAAAGGGTTGTTATAACCGAGTTGCTGATGCATTGTCTCGCCACCCTGAGTACATGACTTGCCTTGTGGGTTCCTACGACCTCGGGAAGAAATTGAAGGAGGAGATCGTAGCACATACTGCCAAGGACCCGGACCTTAGTCCCATCCTTGAGCAGCTACAGGCTGACCCCAGCAGTCGGCTTGATTGTCACGAATATGGAGGACTGGTTTTCCGACGCTATGGGAATCACGACTGTTTGTGTGTACCCAACCATGAGCCTCTCCGCACGCACTTCTTGGACTTGGCTCATGGCCGGAGCGGACACTTCGGCATGGTAAAGACGTACAGAAACCTTTTAAGAGAGTTTGATTGGCCCGGTATGAAGGGATCGGCTGAAAAGTTTATAGCTGAATGTCAAATCTGTCAACGAATCAAACCATGTAGACAAAAGCCCATGGGGCTACTCACACCCCTTCCCATTCCCGATGGACCCGGGGAGTCCATCTCTGTCGACTTCACTGACATGGGAAAGGTAAGCAAGAATGGCTATTCGCAAGTCATGGTGATTGTTGACCGCTTCTCTAAGTTTCTGAATCTGATTTCTTTGCCATCTCATGCCCCAACTGAATTGGTGATCCGTGAGTTCAAACAAAAGTACATTCTACAGTTCGGAACCCCGAATACTCTTGTGAGTGATCGGGACCCTTGCTTCATAAGTACCGCATGGAAGGACTTCACATCCCAACTCCCTGGCCTCAAACTATGCATGACATCTGGTCGACATCCCGAAGCAAATGGTTTAGCTGAGGAAATCAACCAGACTGTGTTTCAACTTCTCTGCGCTTTGATCATTCCGGATCAGGAGACATGGGATGAAGAGCTGTATTCTGTCAAAGGGTTATACAACAACTCCATCCATTCTTCCACCGGCATGACACCAGACAGGCTGCATTGCGGTTGGCAGATTCGAAACCCGTTCTCCTACCTGTTCCCTGAACAGCCAGCTGGTTTAACACCCGACATGCTTGGCTTCAGGGCCAAGTACGATCGCTTGCTCAAAGTTGTCATCGCAGCAATGACCAAGCGACAACATGCAATGATCCACCATGCAAACAAGAAGCGTCGACCTTCGGATATCGAAGTAGGAAGTTATGTCTGGGTCAAGATGTTTGAATTCTCAGAAGTAGAGGGAGTCTCACGCGAACTTCTTCCTTTCTACTACGGTCCGTGGGAAGTTTTGGATGTGATTGGCAATGATGAATTTGGCACCTCATACACAGTTCCTGTGCCACCTCATCTGTGCACGTACCCTGTCTTTCATGCATCAAAACTGTATATTCACCGTGATGCTAAGTCCTTCGACTACCGTGAAGACATGATTCCTTGTGCGATCGATGGCGG
Organism: Chara braunii; assembly: GCA_003427395.1. Classification (NCBI taxonomy): domain Eukaryota; kingdom Viridiplantae; phylum Streptophyta; class Charophyceae; order Charales; family Characeae; genus Chara; species Chara braunii. Next base: position 4,889,156 of record BFEA01000009.1, on the reverse strand, counting down.
TAATGAGATCGACCGAATCAAAAAGTAGGGAAGGGACGTAACCGACAGTACCAGGTTCACTTTTATGTATCACCCATTGGACGATCTCTACGGGATCTCCAAGAAGGAACTGCTGCGCAACGCTCTTCGCGTTGTCAAAGCCTACGAACGACAATTGCCTCTAATGTTGTTCCTAAAATCTCTGCAAAGCTAACTGCAACAGAGTACTCTCGAAATCTCTTTGCCTTATTTGCTTACGATGCGTTTGTCGGGGACTCGGACTAAGTTACTCGCTCGAAGGGACCTCGCTCTTAGAGGGGGGGTAGTGTGATCACCCGACCAAACACGGACTGAGACACACAACTGATTTCTTAGTTTTGGTCACGGACAGAATGCCTTACTGAGTTTCCCGCTTGCCACTAAGTTCTGCATGTCTGTGTGTGTGTGCATGCTTGCTGGTCTGCATGTTTGTCTAAGTGCTGGTTGGCTTGAGTGTGTGTGTGACCCGCAAGGGTACTTGTCTGTTCGTTGGGCCCTCAGGGCCGGTACTTAAATGTGGCCGTGACATTGAGGGATTGCAGCGGGGGAAAACACTCAAGTAGCAGGTAGGCCGGTACTGCACCCTGAAGAGGTAGATGTGCGGGTACTGGAGGCCGAGCAGAAGAAGACAAAAGTGGCATTTTGAGAGGCCCATTAGTTGTAGGCTAGGTCTAGGCGGGTACCAGTCCAACCAGTCTGAGTCTAGGGCCTGTACGGGCAATATCAGGGTCTGCAATGATGATTCCCTCCGAAAGGGAGGAGGTACCGGTTGCTCGGAAGGCCGAGCGGCCTGAAAGTCACCGTCGAAGAGGCAAGCAGTCCGCTATATCTCCAGGCCGGGCAAAKAGCCCAGCCTCATGGTCGGTGTGCAAGTTTGGCGACACACTGGTTGGAGCGCTGGCTGGAGCAGCGCTGCTGGGGAAGGAGCAAGGACACGGAGGAGGAAGAAGACAAGAGGAAGGGGGAGCGCCAGAGGTACTTACCTGGCTATGGTGGCAGCCATCTTCATCACCTTGGTGGGCGCTGCAGCAGGAAGACCCCTGCGGGGGTAGAGCCACACCAAGAAGCTCTGAGGCAGAGTCAGGCATGGCGGCCTAAGCTGGAGCAGCCATAGCTGCTTTGGGTTGTCCTTTGGACATCAGGGCAAGGCCCAGTAGTCCACCATAGCCTCGGCCTATGAGAGTGAAGAGTGAGGGAGGCGGCCATGGCTATGGTGGACCTCAAGTGATACTGGCAGTAGAAGAGGAACTCGGGCATGATTCTGGATCAGCCATTCAACATTGTACTATTATTTCTTGTATGAATAAGAGAGGAGGAGTAAAGGAGGAGGAGAGTGTTGGGCGAAGAAGAAGAGCTTTGTCACTTGTCTATGCTGGTGTATATCATCTGCATCTTCTTTCTTTCTTTTTTTTCTTCTTCTTACCCTCTCTCTCCTCTTAAGTTCATTCCTTTTTTTCTGCAATTGGACGACACTATACTATGTGATGAATGTGTATCTCGAAACTGGTCAGGATCATTACAAGTGAGAGTTCCGACAACAAGTTGCTTGCAACAAGGAACCAACAACAGACCAGTTGTACCGAAGCAGAGGCTAATAACAATTTAGGGTAAACTGCATGAGTCTATTTCGAGATTCGGCAGACTTGTGATAGACACAACTCTATAATCTGCAGAGTCTAAGGACAAAATAATTCGGTGGGATTGAAATGGTAGGCAATAATATCCTCTCGGTATCCAGTGAGCTCTACCGGGACAAAGTGGAAGGCTGGAAAGAAAGTGATGTCAAATATATTATGTACTATGTGAAGGCAATGAGAGAGCGAGCACTAGAGTCAGTGAGGGAGCAAAAGCTTTGTGAGTATATCTTCTATTTCTATGGAACAGACGGGAAACTGCACAACACTCTCTCTTCCATTGAAACCATTGATCAAACACGAGAGACAGTCAATAGCTAGCAGTGAGGGTGAGAAGAGAAGTATTTCGTGGGTGGCTCGTCTAATACAGCAAAGACGAGGCGACAAAGTAAGGGCCCATGGCCACATTTGGAGACCAGATGTGAGGAAAACATTCAATCAGTATTCAGTCAATATTCAGTCAACACTTAGTTATCCAAGTTACTTGAAACCTTTAGTCAGGGTCAATCAACATCGTGTCATTCTAAATTGTACCAGCGATTAGCAATCCTTTCAACTTTTCCGCTACTAAGGGATCCACATTCAGTGACTTGCTATTCCTGTAACATTTAGTCGTTTGAGCTACCCAAGAGATCCAATCAGAGGCAACCATCATTTGGTCATTCTCATTGGACCCTGAGATCAGTATCAGCCAGGCAGTGTGCCCTCATTAAGTAAGAGACAGGGATCAACACCGGTCAGTTTGGCGCCCTCATCAGAGAAGTTGAGACTAGCTTCAGTATTCATCTCTATTCATGAGTGTAATTCGACCATCACCTGTCAGCGAGTTAGTCCTGACCAGTCTCAACAGGGTCGCCTCCAAAGATGCTTTCCGGTACCGGTATGTCAGTGCGGTTGGCTTCAGACAGGGAGATCTGTCCGTCTTTGTGGTTCACTCCGAGTTTGTGGAAGGTACCATCCATGACCGGAGGCCCTACCTGAAGAAGGGGAAAGAAACCCGTGAGCACTTCGACTCAGTCTGGGTCTCAGCCGCCATATATCTGGAGGGTAAAGAGAGGGAACCGGATGAGAGCGGCGTCAAGCTGGTCCGCAGCTCTGGACCCAAGCTCTACATGGATTATCCCAGACCTCCTGTCCCTTTTCTCCTCACGGACGGCTCTCGCTGGGGTGACTTGGTAGATCTGGCCAAGAGGTACATTTCTCCCAGCAGAGATCGACTACGAGGCAGCCATTGAGCCGTCTGAGCTCCGACATCTCAGACGAGGGATCTTCTCTCAACCATACCTTACTACTCTATGGGAGGAATTTTGTGCTATGGTTGACTTCCGTGTCATGGGTCTTGGATGGAAATGTTCGGAACTTGCGGGTCTCAGGTGGCTTTACATTCAGAGGCCGCAATCTTAGAAAGCACAGGGACGTGACACTAGGCACAAGAAACGCACCGCAGAATGAGAGATTGAGTGTATGATCCAGAGGGATGAGTGAGGACTCTTGATGAGTGCTGGCCATGCTCCCTTCATGTGTACTTTCTGAGATTATTTTGAGTTCACAGTCTTCCCTCATTTACTCTTGTCATTGCTCGAGTCAGTTGGTCTTGCATCATTTGCTCTGACTTTGTTTGATGATTGTGCTCTCTAATAACCCTGTCACGGTTCTCAAAATTAGTAAATTGGCAAAATTGATACACGCGTGACACACCCGAAAATCATGATTATTATTTGCATAATCTCTGCTGTTCCGAATCAAAATTGAAGATTCCTAAGACCGGGGACCGGCGAAGACCGCGGTTGAAGGGTCTCGCTGGAAGCCGGACGCACACAACAGGAAGGGATTTGCTTTAATTAATTTATTTTATTTATTGCAAACATCAAAACCCCTGTGTGACAGCCTGTTGGCTTTCTGGTCACCTGAAGAGGCCTGACTAGAAAAGTGCGACAACGGGATCTCCCGCAAGCTCATGCCACAGTAGTTTGGGCCATGGGAGGTTCTAGATGTTGTCAGAAATGATCCGGACGGGCCTTCTTATGTAATACGGATCCCTGGTCACCTTCGCACTTACGCTGTCTTCCATGCCTCCAAATTAGCACCTTTCAAGGAAACTGACCAGTTTCCATCTCGTCGGTCAATGCTGCCCCCAACCATGGATGGAGAGGTTGACATTGAGGACATTCTGGATCACAGAGAAATGCCGGTTCCAAGACCAACAGGCAGGGGCCGTCCTCCAGAGCCAAAACTGCAATATCGTGTTCGGTTCAGACATCACATTGATCCAAAGGAGGACAGATGGTTTACACGGGAGGAATTGATGCAGACCGCTCCACAGGTTGTCGCTCAGTATGAGAAGTTGTCGCAGAAAGGAAAGCGCCAGATTGAGTGATTGAACTTGTCAGAGGACTGTCGAAGTATGGAGGAGGGAATGCGAGGCTCAAGGCCTCGGTAAGCCCTGCTGGGCCCTGTTTCAGCCAGAACGGCCGCCCTAAGTGAAGGCGGGCCTGACAAGGGACGAGAGGCCTATTTTTGGGTTGGACGCAGCTGGGAAATTCAGGCAGTTGCGCAGCGCCAGTTGGTTGAGTGAGCCCAGGCCCTGCCTGCCTTTTTCAAATGTATCGAGGCAGGCCCTGGAACAGGAACGGGGCATGAACTGAACACAGGCCGCTGGCAGTTGGAGACGGGTAACCACCCCTGGCCCTGTGGAAGATTCCCTGGGACAGGGACTCAGCCACTTGGGGCCAACCGGAAGCTTCCATGGGGCGGTCCAGGCCAACCAAGCAGCCACGACTGGCAGCCTCATTCCATATTGGAGAGGGCCTGGCCACGGGCTCGACATTCGGGCACTTGCTACATGCTGCGCAAGCGCTGCTGCACTATCGGCAGGTAAGCGCCCACGCGCTCACGGGCGGGCAGGGCACGCACAGGCAGCCATTGCGGAGCTGGCCTGCAAGATGCTGGATGGGGGGCATGGTGGTCATTCGGTGCACGGGGCATCTGTGTGGGGGATCGAGGTTGTGAGTGAAGCGTAATCATACCCGGTGCTTAAAGCAAACGGCATTGGCCGAGATCTGCTTGTACTTTGGGAAGCTGTTGACGTCACCAGCGACAATCTTCCATTTGTAGTCTGGGCGCCGAGCGCCAGATAGGAATTCGACATTGGTTCATTGTTAATGATGATGAGACTATTCCAGCATTGTCACTTGTGAGCTTTTGCTGTGCTCTTATTTGGTGGAACTCGAGTTGCAATTCTGCTTTTGGTTCAAGGGCAAGACTATCTGGTTTCATGTGTATGATGCTGCTTGGTTTCTGGAATTCGCTATCGCTCATTTTCCTTGCATAAACCCCTTTAGCCCCTTAAAAACCAATTTACACCCTCCATTCTCCCACTTGACGGCCAGCGCTCGAAAAAAGAAAGGAGCAAGGATTTGGGCTCCTCAGGTCATGCTCAGAAAACCTCCACCCATAAAAAAAACACCGGCTGACTTCTGCCTGCACAGGTGGCCCCCAGGCGACTTGCCTGGGATGCACAGCTGTGCTGCACAGCCGGGCAAGCCAAGAAGCCCAGGGAAATTTTGAGTTTTTAAGTTGTCAATGTCAGTGAGGATTTAGCCAGTGTGCCTATATATAAGAACAGCAACCAATGTTATTCATTAGTGAATCAAGGATGGTGCTAAGCTTCCCAGTTGGGCCCAGCTGGGACGGCTGCTACCACAGCAACCCGAAAGGAGAGAACCCCCCTTGAGAATGCCTCATGATACCGCCGGTCTGTTCAGTTTTTCTCGAATGGCCAGAAAATGGTCACGTGAAGTCTTGGCTGTGTTCTTGTTTTTCCCCTTGAATTCCTTTTTCTTTGTTTTGAATGTGCCTCACCACAGCAACAGCACTGCGGCAGGGCCCAAAGCAGTCACTAAAATTGGCTAAATCAAGTTCTTCTTTTCAATCTTTTGTCCCTGTTTTGTTTGGGGGGGGTAGGCTAGTGCGAGGCCACAGCCTCGATGAGCCCCTTTCAGGCCCTGCCAAGCAGCACGTCGGCCGCCCTAAGTGAAGGCAGGCTCGACGAGGTCCTGAGGGCCCTTATTTTGGCCACTAGCAGCTAAGGAAATTCAGGCAGTTGGGCAGCGCCAGTTGGTTGAAAGAACCCAGGCCCTGGGCCGCCTGTTTGCATGTATCGAAGGCAGGCCCTGGACTGGATACGGGATGAGGGCCAAACACAGGCCGAAGGCAGTTGGGAGCAAGCACCCACCTCAGGCCCTGCGCCTGATTTGTTTGGACTGGGCCTCAGCCTACCGGGGCCTACCGGAAGCTTCTTGGGAAAGGCCCATCGCAGCCTGGGACAGAACGCAGGCAGGCCACTTCCATTTAGCAAAGGGCCTGCCTCCGCGTTGGACATTCGGGCACAGGGTGCTTTGTGCGCAAGCGCTGCTGCGCTATCGCCTGCCAGGTTCACGTGCTCACGGGCGAGCAGGAAGGAGCAGGCAGCCATAGCCGAGCTGCGCTGCTGTAAGCTGGATGGGGCGCAGGGTGGTCCTTGGGTGCATGTGGCATCTTTGTGTTGGGGAACAAGGTTGTGAGTGAAGCAAGAGACATACCTGGTGCTGGAAGCGTGCGGCATTGGCCACTATCTGCTCGTACTTCGGGAGAGCTGTTGTCGTCATCTTCGGCATTGTTGTCTAGGCTAGATAGGATCTGCCATCTGTAGTCTGGGCGCCGATCGCCAGATAGGATATCAACATTGGTTCTTCGTTGATGATGATGATGAGACTATTCCAACATTGTCAATTATGAGCTTTTGATGTGTTCTTATTTGGTGAAACTCGTGATGCAATTCTGCTGTTGGTTCGAGGTCACGACTATCTGGTCTTATGTGTATGATGCTGTTTGATTTCTGAAGTTTGCTATCGCTCATCTTTGTTGCACTAGGGGCGTGCGGTGAACGGGAGTGAATTTTCTGGGAGTTCAATTATCACAATTTATCAGGTTCTGACAGGCTCCGCGAAAAGGAGGAATAACAGGAGAGGAGGAGAGACTCATCTCTGATGGCTTTCATACTGCCTTCACCCGAATAACACGTACGGACATTATTGTTGTATCTAGACTGACAGTTGCCCTAAGTACAGCTATAGTCACTGCAATTCTATTCGGGGTGAAACGGTATTCACCTGTTAGCAGTAGCGAATGCAGATCCCATGGCTCGATCCCTAGTCCTTACCTTACCTGTGTACAGTACCTGTGTCGACCCCAAGAATTGAACCCGTGACCTGTGTATTCACAACAGTCGGTAGGCCGTCGTAGGTCCGTAGGTTGTAGGGGTTCGATCTGTAGACCTGTCGGGTAGAGGTCTTAGCGACTTCTAGAAGTCGTAGCTGTAGCTCCTCTGAAAGGTCTAGTTCGTAGCTACTACAGTCCTGAAAGGTCAAGGTCGTAGCTGCTACAGTGTCGAAGGGCCAAGTCCACAGACTTCCGGAAGGTCCGGAAGTGGCCCTTCCAACGTTGCTCACAGTGGACTAGAGGCAAGTGGGCAAGTGGTGAAGTCCACCCTTGCTGAGTCAGCGGTACCCAGTCCCAGTCGCACTTAGTCCAGTCAGCAAGTACCATGTGGGACTGTGTGCACCAGAGGCCTGGCGGAAAAGGGGCGACCAGCAGCGAACAGAAGTATAAATCCAGAGACAGCGTCCAGCCATTCATTCATTCCTGCGTAAGCCATGCGGAAGCGCTGCGTGAGCGACTTGTGCCAGATGGTCTGCAGAGTGTCCGAAGACGAAGTGGGCTGAAGGAGATAGTTGGACATAGCTAGGAGAGGGACAGCGGCCATAGCCGCCATAGCTGATAGGCGAGTGTATGAGTACGAAAGTGTGTGTATGTATGTGGGATATCCAGGGTGATCCAGAGTGAGTGAGTGCGAGCAGTGGTGTTGGACAGGGTGACGAGAGTTGAGTTGTACAAGCGCTGATGCGCCGCAGCCTGTTGAAGCGAGCTAGCATCTGAACTGTGTTTCGACTTCCATATCTTTGAGCTTTGAGTGGGCGCTGTGCGCCAGTGTGATCCACCATCTGTTTGCATGAGTGCGAAGTGGAAAAGAGAGTGAGTCTGATTGCAGGGGGGACGACGGTACTGTCCGGGAGGAGGAGGATGCCAGGTTTCATTCGTTAAACCACAGCTACCTTTCCCATATGTCGGCCGCGGGCATCTAGTAGCCTACTCCTGAAAAATAGCCGCCACACCGCCATTGATATTTTTCATCAACGGTGCGTCGCGGCCGAATTTGAATTTAAGGCCTGCGGCCCCATGTATGAGAAAGGTGGTGGTGGTATAAGAATGAAAAAAATATGAGGGTTGTTAGGTTTTTCTATCGGATGGGATGTCACTTTTGAACTGCTTTCTTAAGACTGAATGGCTTGAGGCCAAGTTGACAAAGAGGGGGGCAGGGGGAGAGAGAAAGGAATTGACAATTGGGTAGAGAGAGGAGAAGGGGGGCAGGGGTATTGGAGGAATAGCTCCGTTCAACCATCCGTCTCCCCAAATTTCTCAGATCTGGCCTCCAGAGGGTGCGCAGATGTGGTGTTGCATACCGTATAGGTGCAGACCAGAACAAGAACCGACCTTTCAATACAAAGTATAAAATAGCACAGCGGAAGACTTAGATACCAATGATCCGAACAATCAATATTGCAATGCAGCCCCAAACATACATCATCATCCTCATTCCATGGTGTGAAGGGGTCTGGCGCTTCACACAGGAAGACTGCGCCAGCCCCAACCATACACAGACGAAGG
>BFEA01000009.1:4847091-4866169 GCA_003427395.1 Chara braunii | reverse complement strand
TGTGACAGCACTAGAGCAGCGAAACCAAGAGTTGCAGGTTGAGCTACTCAGCCTCAAACAGTCCCAACTGTCTGCCCCCCGCCCTCCTAACCCTCGACCCGCTGCAGTCCCAGTCTCTCAATCTAACACAGTCCTCGTGGCAAGAGCAAGTGGAACTGTGACGAGCGCAGGAACCGGTGCCAGCTCCTCGAGCAGCAGCGCCGGCAGCTCTGCACTAGTCATAGTCCCAAATGCAGGGACATCAGCCCAAAACGCCACAGTCCTTACTGGCGTTCAATACAGCGGTCCCGTAGTGGACAAGCGGGCGGCCACCTTGCCGTCCAAGTACGGCGGGAAAGCGGATATCACCTCTTGGATTAGTTTCATGTGGTTATACTTCGAGGTCATGCGGACACCGCAGGAAGACCGAAGCATGATCATGGGCACTAATACTGAGCCCGCCCTACGGAATCACATTGAACTCCAAGCTGTTGCTGCAGGTTATGAAAGAATTGACCTGACTGAGTGGCTGAAGGTAACCCCTGTACGCGCCCTCGAGGACCTTCTCATCACACGGTACCAGGATAAGCATGCTGCGCTCAAGGCTAGGCTGAAGCTTGAGGCCCTCAAGGGCCAAACATGGAGGTCCTCCATGCAGGCTTTGGAACAACACTTGACTGGTCTGTTCACCACTCTAGATCTGGGAATGACCGACGTGTCTTGTATGGATGTAGTCATGGGAGTGGCCCCTAAAGAATACCTGTCCCTGTTAGCACTCAAAGACCATACCTCCTGGCGAGAGCTCATGACGGATCTAGTCAACCTAGAGGCCAAGGACCTCGCCAGGCGGAAGAAGGCGCCCGCTGCAGGCTGAAAACCACAACGCAAGCGGTATGGAAGCAGCAACCAGCTTGCACTGCACGAACATCGGGAGGCTGAAGATCAGTCCTACGCGGATGATCTGTCTCTAGATGATGATCTAGAGATGGGTTGTTCCACATCAGCCATTGAGTCTGACGTAAACGAAGACGAAAAACTTAATGCTTTTACAAAGACTGCTTCAAACAAGGGGCCTAACTGTGGTTCGTGTAAGGGAACTATTATCCACCTCCCCAAGAATGTGAAGATCCCTGAGAAACCGGAGGATGCGTCTACCAAGCCTTGGGAAACCCTCTGTATCAGTCAAAAGGAATGGGAAAGAAGATCTGAACTGCGCATATGCTTGCATTGTCAAAAGCCTGGGCATGTTGTGCATGACTATTATAGACTTGAGGGAAACAAGCAAAGGGCGTAGAGGAGTCATCAACACTCCCTACAGCAAGGGAAGCTGGAACATCAGTTGCAGGCCCCTCTAATGAGCCTGAATCTGATCAACAGCCTACTCTTGAAGCCATGAACGATGCTGATTCCAAGGCTGCTGCAGTTCATGTGCTATACACTGAGCCTTGGGTAGAGTCTAAGGAAGTTGACTTCCACGCTCGCCGATACATCCACGTGCAGATTGATAGTGGTTCAACCACTAATTTCTTTTCTCCTAACGGGATTCGTAAGGCGGGCCTGGGAATGAAGCAAGCGGAACTGCAGAACCCTTGTTAGACCCAGGTGGGCAACCAAGAGGTTGTAACCTCTACACATGTTGTCAAAGGTGTGCGCGTCATCTTTGACAAGGATCGCACTGTCATACATGAGCTCAACTTCTATGTCATGGACAAGTGTCCGTTCGACGCGGTCATTGGTTTGGGCTGGTTAAAGGCTCATTGCCTAAGGACCACGTGGGCGGACAGTCAGTTCGTGGTGCGTGATGCCAAGGGGAACGAGCGTACCGTCTTATTGGATGAGACGCGCGAGTCCCCTGTGACTCTTCTAAGTGCAAACAAATTCTGCAAATTAGTGCGCCGACGCAAGGAGGTTGAGCATGTACATATAGCCTTTGTAAAGCCTCTCCATGTGCCTTCTACTTTTGCTGCATTTTCTACCTCGGTAAGTACCTCTACTTCTACCACCTCTACTTCTAATCCATCTACTTCTATTGTGAATAATCCCTCTACTTCCAATCCAAGTACCGCAAATCCGGTTGTAAATTCTCAAACTGATTTCCTTTCTCCTGATGAGGACGATCCTCCACCGGAAGTCCCAACAAACATACGCCAGCTATTAGACCGATTTCCTGAAGTTTTGGTCGAACCTCATGGAGTTCCCGAGCGTCCGGTAAAACACAAAATCGAGATAATAGAAGGGAGTGTTCCTCCAAAGGGCTGCGTTTACCGTATGGGACAAGGCGAGTTGGAGGAGTTGAGGAGGCAGATTGATGACATGATCGATCGTGGATGGATTAGGCCTGGTGAGTCTGAGTTCGGTGCAACTGTCCTGTTTGTGCTGAAGAAAGGAGGCAAACTCCGGATGTGCATTGACTATCGTGGCCTAAACCGGATCACCCGGAAGAACGCGTATCCCTTGCCTCGTATAGATGATCTGCTAGATGCTGCAGGTGGGTGCAAGGTCTTTTCCAAGATTGACCTCAAATCTGGCTACCACCAGATTGAAGTTGATCCGAGTGACCAGCACAAGACTGCATTCAAGACACGCGATGGGCTGTACGAATTCATCGTTATGCCCTTCGGTCTTACGAATGCACCAGCCACGTTTCAGAGCCTCATGGACAAAGTACTCTGCCATCAGCTCAACAGGTTTGTGGTTGTGTACCTTGATGATATTCTGATTTTCAGCAAGTCCATGGAAGAGCACCTCAAGCACCTTGAGGAGGTCTTGCAAGTCCTCAAGGAGGCACAACTGCACCTCAACTTAGAGAAATCTGAGTTCGGAAGGGACAGCGTCATCTATCTTGGACACCGGTTGTCTGCAAACGGCCTTGAGCCGGAGGCAACCAAGGTGGAGGTCATACGAAATTGGCCTGAACCAGCAAACGTACGCGAACTGCGTTCTTTTCTTGGTTTGGCTTCGTACTACCGAAAGTTTGTGCCAATTTTTTTTGTCATTGCTCACCCACTCTCAAGGCTAACCAGTAAGAATGTTGTCTATGCGTGGTGTGAGAAGTGTGAGACTGCGTTCCAAGCCTTAAAAGAGGCATTGGTGAGTCATCCTGTGCCCCGCATTGCGGATCCCAACCTCACGTTCGTAGTCACTACGGACGCGAGCCAGTTTGGGATTGGTGCAGTGCTGCAACAAGATGATGGTGATGGCCTGCGTCTGCTCGAGTATTACAACAAACGCATGCCCAGCCATAAGGTAGCCACTTCCAGATACATGTGTGATCTCTACGCCTTGCGCAAGGCGCTCACACATTGGAAGCACTACCTCTTGGGTCGGCACTTCAAGGTCTGCTCAGATCATCAGACCTTGCAGTGGATTAAGACACAAACTGATCTCTCTCCTACGCTAACCCGCTGGTTGCATGACATTGATGTGTACAATTTTGAATTGAAACATAAGAAAGGCTGTTATAATCGCATTGCTGATGCTTTGTCGCGTCACCCTGAGTTTTTGACTTGCCTTGTGGGTTCGTATGACCTCCGAAGGAAACTGAAGGAGGATCTGGTTGAACACACCGCCAAGGATCCGGACCTTAGTCCCATCCTTGAGCAGCTCAAGGCTGACCCTAACAGTCAGCCTGATTTTCATGAGTGCGAGGGTCTTGTATTCCGCCGGTATGGGAAGTTTGATCGTTTGTGTGTACCCAACCATGCGCCTCTCCGAACTCATTTCTTGGATTTGGTACATGGTCGGAGTGGACACTTCGGCTTTGACAAGACTTATGGAAGCCTTCTGCAACAGTTTGATTGGCCAGGAATGAAAGGATCCGCTCAGAAATTTATTGTTGAATGTCAGGTATGCCAAAGAACCAAAGTCCACAGGCATAAGCCTTATGGTCTGTTGAGACCCCTCCCCATTCCGGATGGACCCGGTGAGTCGATTTCCATCGTCACGGACATGGGAAAGGTGAGTGAGGCTGGAAATTCACAAGTCATGGTCATCGTGGACCGTTTTTCCAAATTTCTGAACATGATTCCTTTCCCTCCCCATGCCCCGACTGAACTTGTCATTGAAGAATTCCATCAGCAGTACACTCTGCAGTTTGGCGTCCCGAAAACTATTGTGAGTGATCGGGACACCAGATTCATTAGCAAAGATTGGAAGGACTTCACCTCTCAGATCTATGACATTAAACTGAACAAGACTTTTGGTCGACACCCCGAAGCCAATGGACTGGCTGAGGAGATCAACCAGACTATCATCCAACTACTCGCGCATTGATTGTTCCAGATCAGAACACGTGGGACAAGGATTTGCACAAAGTGAAGGGACTGTACAACAACTTCATTCACTCTGCAACTGGTGTGACACCAAACCAGTTGCAATATGGATGGCCGATGCGTAATCCCCTCTCCTATCTGTTCCCCGAACGGTCACCTGGTCTGATGCCCGGCATGCCTGGCTACAATGCCAAGTACGCACGCTTGCTGAAAGCAGTTATTGCAGCCATGAACAAGCGCCCGCATGCCATGATCAAACATGCCAACAAGTTGCGCAGAGAAGAAAAATTCAAAGTAGGGGATATGTTTGGTTCAAAATGTCTGAGTTTTCTGATGAAGAGGGCGTATCACGGAAGCTTCTTCCATTGTACTATGGCCCTTGGCAGATTCTGAAGGTGATTGGGGATGATTTTGGTCTTTCATTTGTGACTGGTGTGCCTCCTCATCTGCGCACGTATCCGGTCTTTCATGCATCCAAACTGTTTCCACACATTGATGATGAGACTTTTCCCTTCCGAGACCCTATGATACCTCGCTCTATCGACGGCGGCCATGAGATAGACAGAATCGGTTTTCACGAGGGAAGAGGGAGGAACAGACAGTACAAGGTTCACTTCCTCTATCACCCGTTGACTGAATTCTTATGGATCGACCGAAAAGAGTTGCTTAAGAATGTTCCCCGTGTTGTGAACGCTTATGAACGACAGATCGTTGAGGGACAGACTGCTAAATTTGTTGCAACCACGACTCCTCATGGACTTACTAAGTCTCTCCTTCTGATTTACTCTTATGATGCATTTTGTGCCAACTCTGAATGAGTTACTCGCTCGAGGGGACCTCGCTCTTGAGAGGGGGGTAATGTAATGACCCGCCAAAAACACAGACTGAGAACACTGCTGATTTCTAGGATTTGCCGTTGGAATGAATGCCTTGCTGAAATTCCTGCATTCTGCTGTGATTTCCATGTCTGTGTGTGTGCGTGCCTGCTGGTTTGCATGCCTGTCTGAGTGCTTGTCGGTTGAGTGTGTGTATGACCCGCAAGGGTACTTGTTGGTTGAAGGGCCCCGCAGGGCCGGTACTTACCTGTGGCCTTGACTTTGAGGGTTGCAGGGGGGAAAACACTCAAGTAGCGGGGGTAGGCCTGCAACACTTAGAACAGCGGGGAAAAACACTCAAGTAGCAGGTAGGCTGGTGCCACTCAAGTAGTGGTAGGGGTGTCGGGTACTGGAGGCCGAGCAGAAGAAGACAAAAAGTTGGCATTTTTAGTGGCCCAGTAGCGGTAGGATAGCGGTAGGCCGGTACCAGTCCAAGTAGCCCGGGTCTAGGGCCTGTACGGAGGATAGCAGACCCTGCAATGATGTTTCCCTCCGAAAGGGAGGAGGTGCCGGTTGCTGGGAGGCCGCTTGGCCTAGGAAGTCACCGCCCAGGAGGCCGGTAGGCCGCTATATCTCCAGGAAGAGCAAAGAGCTCTTCCTCATTTGCGGTGTGCAAGGATTGGCGACATGCTGCCGGAGCGCAGTGCTGGTCTGGTGCAGCGCTGCTTGGAGGTGAAGGACCGCTGGAGCTCAGCCTGGCTATGGCGAACAGTCCAGCTTGAGGAGGAGGAAGAAGGGGGCATGGTAGGAGAGTGGCGGGGCACTTACCTGGCTATGGTAGACACCATCCTCATCACCTTGTTGGGCGCTGCATCTGGAAGGCCCCAGTTGGGGTAGTGCGGCACCAAGGAAGCTCGAGGCAGAGTCAGGCATGGGGGACCAGTCAGCAGCGGCATAGCTGCTTTGTGTTGTCCTTTGGACATCAACGCAGCACCATAGCTGCTTTGGGTTGTCCTTTGGACATCAGGGCAAGGCCCTCATTAGTCCACCATAGCCTATGCATGAGAGAGGAGGCTGAAGGAGGGAAGCCATAGCTATGGTGGCCTGGTTGTTGTTGTTATTGTTGTTGAGTTGAGTCAGCAGTAAGAGGGAACTTCGGATATTGATTCTGGTTCATCCATTCATTGTTATTATTATTATTGAGAGAAGAATAAGATTGGTGAAGTGAAGGAGGAGGAGGAAGGTGGAGAGAGAAGGGGGAATTGTCATTGGTCTTGCTGGTGCACATCTTCTTCTTCTTCGTCGTCGTCTTCGTCTTCTTCTTCTTCTTCTTCTTCTTCTTTACCTCTCCTCTGGTCTCTATCTCTTTGCAAGTGCTTTCATTTCTTTCGCAATTGGGTGGCATTGTCTTTCATTGTGAATCTGCACTTGGGAAATGACCAGGATTGTAACACCTTGTAAACCAGCGATCTTCACTTGGATCCAGATAAGCGAATCTCACCTTATACTGCCGCTGTGGTCTGCCTCTACGTCCTGGCTGAAAGGTACTTTCAGCAACAATCTTATCCACGTCGTATTTCCCATCCATACTAGGAGGTATTGCCGATCTGCGACTGGGAAACAACTCATTTGTTACGCAAGGTTAGAGTTTCGAAGCGTGGAATACTGAATATGTATGTAGATGTAGAGGAATCTCTATAACATATGAAGGGCCATCCACATCGCCAATTACATCTAGAACCTGCCAAGGTCCTCTATAGGCGGGGAGTAACTTTTGAGAGATGTTCTCTTCAGGAACAAACTCTTTAGACTTAACCCACACTAGATCACCTACAGCAAACTGTGAAGGTCTTCTATGCTTATTTGCTTGTTCAATCATTTGATGTTGTGCTTTCATTATATTTCGTTTTACCTTTTCAATGTCTTCCTGATATTGAATAGCAAATTCACTAGTTCCTAGTGGAAGCTTATGTACTTTATTCGGGTTTAGTCGATCAATAGGCCTGCGTGGACGCTGCAACGCCATCCCAGATACTTTATTCGGGTTTAGCAAATGAACAGAGTTATTGTAAGCTCTAGCAACTTTGGGCAAATGTTCGTCCCAATCAATCTGGTCGGGACGAATATACATGCGCAGCGTTTGCTGGAAAATCTTGTTCATTTGCTCAGTCAGGCCATCAGTCTCAGGATGTCTACCTGAGCACATAGTTAATTTAGAGCCATAGACATTCATTAGTTGCTGCCATTGTTCACTTGTGAACCGTGTGTCTTTGTCACTCACAATTGTCAAGGGATGCCCATAGTCTTTCACCCAATGGTTAAAGAACTCCCGGATTACCAGTTCTGTTTTTGCTTCCGCTGGTAAAGCTACGAAAACAACATACTTACTGAATTTGTCGACAATGACCATGACTTGTGTCTTTCCATTCCTGCTTTTTTTCTTGGTGTCCATAAAGTCAATGGACACAAAGTCTTCTGGACCTGTTGGAATAGGCAAAAGCTTAAGTAAACCAAGGGGAGGCTGTGTGGTGCTCTTATTTCTTTGGCACACTTGACAGCCCTGCACATACGCAATGCAATCTGGTTTCATGCGAGGCCAGGTGTAGGAACGCAAAAGGTTTGCGTAAGTCTTCCTTCACCCAAAATGGCCCTCGGTGTCATGACATTCCCCCTAGGATCAAACTCTTGATCTCTTCTACATTTGGAATACAAAGCCTGTCATGCACATCAGTCCTTTCAAACAATAGTCCTTGTGTAAGACGATAGTTGTAAGCATAGTGCCATAGACAGGATCAGTGGAATATGCATTTTGATCTCTGTTGGCGCTTCTTGTACACGCTTAAGCATAGTGCCATAGACAGGATCAGTGGAATATGCATTTCTTTTTTTTTCTTGCAAATCGGTGCCCACATCTAAGTATGTTGTAATGGCACCAAAGAAATCTGATCTTCGACTTAATGCGTCGGCGACAACATTATATTTACCCTTAACTGGCTTTAGCTCAAAGTCATATTGATCAATCTCAGCGGCCCACCTTGTCAATTTGGGTGTCATCCGGGCCTGTGTTTTAAGCCAACGAAGTGTTTCATGATCCAAATATACCTTGAAGTGGCGTTTCAAGAGATAGTGTCGCCAGTGATCCAAAGCTTCCCGAAGAGCATACAACTTTCAAAACCGGCGACTGTCTCGTTAGGCAGTCGTCGGGACATAAATTCGGCAGGTGTGTATCCATTCCCGTCATCTTGCTGGAGTACAACACCTATCCCGTATTGACTGGCGTCAGTTGTGACCACGAAGGGCAATGAAGGGTCAGCAACTTTCAAAACCGGGTAGTTAATTAGGCATTTCTTCAGACGTTTAAATGAAGTTGTACAGTCTGAATCCCACTCCAGATGGTTTCTTTTTTAAGTAATCTGCGAAGGGGCGCAGCAATTATCGTGAAGTGTCTCACGAACTTCCGATAATAGTTGGCTAGCCCAAGGAACGACCTCAACTCAGTCAAAGTGCGGGGGTTAGGCCAATCGAGAATTGCCGCAATTTTCGTGGCTTTCGGTTTGATTCCATCACCATCGAGTTCATGCCCTAGATACAAAACCTGACGCTTAGCCCATTCACAGTTCTTTGGGTTTAGTTTCAATTTTGCCTCACGCAATTTGTTTAGCACAAGTGGAAGGTGCTCAGAATGTTCTTTCAAATCTTTACTAAAAACCAAAATATCATCCAAATAAACAATGACAAATTTGTCAAGCCACGCACGAAAGAGTTCGTTCATAGTTCTTTGGAAAGGTGCAGGGGCATTCGTAAGACCAAAGGGCAACACAATGAACTCATAATGCCCATACCTCGTTCCAAAGGCAGTTTTGTATTGGTCTTCTAGCTCTTCCTCAATCTGATGGTAGCCAGACTTCAAATCAATTTTCGTAAAGTATTTGCAACCCTGCACACGATCTAGCCGATCATCTATCCGCGGTAACAGCTCGGCGTTTTTTACAGTTATTTCATTCAACTTCCTATAGTCTATGCACATGCGTACCCCGCTGTCGGTGCGAATACCCTAACAAGGGTATCCACCCTGGGTTTTGCAAGTGACAGGAAGTAAGTTTAAAAAGTCGAAGCGTACCTTGCGAGTCGCGGCTAAGTCTGATGGGTTACAACAGTAGGATGGTTGACTGGAGTAGAGCGTGGGTGGGCGCGCAGTCTTAAGGCGCGCGCGTGATTTTTCCATTTGATTAAGCAGCCGACTTAGTTGGCCGGCCTGAATTTTTTTTGTTGTTATTAGGAATAAAAGTGTTGTTTTTTTATTCAGGACGTTTGACCATTGGTAGGCCGACGTACGAGGTGGGGCGCAAGGCAGCCACAAGCGCGAGTTGAGCAAAACTGCGCAGAGGCCTAGTGACGGCGTGCTTAGTTAGAAGAAGGAACAAGGACCAGGCTATTTTTCCTAGGCCTAGGGGCTGTGCAGCACCACTTTATATGGGATCCCGCACGGGCTGGTACCAGGTTTGGGCTTAGCCCTATAGGTTACGATACTGGATTTACATGGCGGAGGTGCGGGGATCGAGATTGGCAGGCGGCGACTTAGGAGCGAAGCAGCATTGGATGAGAAGGGCTGAGGGGTTGAGGGTCCCCCGGGACCATCCCCCTTAGTTTTTGTTGGGGAAGGTCGATCGCAGGCCCTGTTGGCAGGACCGGGGAAGTGTCGGTAGGTCCAGGCCCTCGGTCTCCCCCATTTAGCTGAGGGGGGGGGGGGGGGTTAATTTTATCATTATTTGAATTTATTTTTTTTTCCCTTTCTCTCTCTATCCCATCCGGGGCTGGTACCGGTTCCGGAATAGTCCGTGGACCCGCTGGCCTACCTCGGTGGGAGCATGAGTGAACTATTGGGGTAGCAGGCCGCGTTCGGGCCTGGGTGTGGTTACCTGGGGCCGACTGAGGGCGCGTAGTGGGGCAGATTTGCAGGTCGACTGTCGGGGAGCCGATGGCGCAATAGAGAGTTGTCGCAAGTATAGAAGAAGCGGGCCGGGGGTGGAGCGACTCTCAAACAGATAGTGGCAGGTAGCTTGCGGGCATTCCGTCGGTCCCTGAGTATGACTACCGATGAGGAGGAGGTAAGAGTGAGTTAACAGAGTGGGAGGGGAGAAGAAGAAAATAAAAATACGAGCGAACCCGGACGCGGGTTGCGCCAGGTGCACCTGAAGCAAGGAGGGCGATGGCGAAGGAAGGGACGGGCTAGTGATAGGTCAGCAGTTTAGGAGTTCGTAAGAGAGAGTGAGGTGCTGGGCTATGGAAGAAGTAGATCGAGGGAGGATGACGGGGGTAGAAAAGGCATAGCGCCCTCGATCCTTACTGAATTTCAGCGAACTCAAGGCCGAATCCTAGATTCCAGGCCAGGGCAAAACTAATGGTAGCGTCGGATCTCACAGGAGACGGGTCGGATTACTAGTATTGGCGGACTGGGCTGTGTGAGAACCTCGGACAGGGATATGATGGAGGTGGCGGAAGATTGTCGGGGATAATAAAGAGCTAAAGCTGAGAGTAAGGGGTAGCCATATCGCGAGCATAACGGTAAGTGTATGACTCATGCATAAGTTAGTAGGCTGATTAGCATGGGTGCGACAGGCTGGCAGGCGAGAAGGAGCGTTCACTGTCTCAGTAGCGTACGAGAGGGCTGGTGATAGAAGGCCGACATACCCGGTCACGGGTGGACAACCGGTTCCGATTTTCTGGCTGTTGTATCGGTCGAAGAGTGGCCCATCCTCCGTCCTCCATACGCATAGAGGCGGGGAAATGGTTTTCTTGTTTTATTCTAAGGGAGGATTTTTTGTCTAAGGCTGAGCATTGTTTCTAAGTTGAATGGCTTAGTCTGAAAACCATGCACATAAGTACAACCTGAGTATAAAAGGAAGTATTTACATATATTTGCATGTGAACTGGCAGCTGGGCATTGTTTCCAAGCCGAATGGCCCAGCGTTAAGCCATATCACTAAGAAGAGAAGGGAAATTACGAACTATAATTGGAAATAGACTGGGCAAGCTGATCATTGTTTCCAAGCCGAATGGTTCAGTCCCCTGCCCATATTTGCTTTTTCTTTTGGGGAACAAAGTCAGAGAATTATTAAACTTTGGATATTAAACAGTTCAGGGCGACTAGGCATTGTTTCCAAGTCGAATGGTCTAAGCCAAATGCCCAAAGAAGAGAAAAGTAGTAGTGCAACCTGTTCGTGTATATCCTAAGGCACGGTGGACATTGTTTCCAAGCCGAATGGTCTAGCATTTGTGCCATATGTAAGTTGGGTATAAGGGTTGAAGCATCTAAAGATTCATGAACTATCTTAATATGAAGCAACTTGGGATGGTGAGGGTACTTACCTTTGTGGTTTGACTTGCATGTGGTTGAGTGAGATGACTATTTGGTCCAAGTTTCAGCTTGGTAGGTAGTTGCTTTAGTTGCTCGCCACGTGCTAGAGCCATAGGAGTTAGTTAACTTTTGTCTTAACAGAGCTCAAATTTTATGTTTGAGTTCGTATCTGACTTAGTACAAATCTGGAAAGTTGTCCTTTCGAAAGGAAGTGCTGCCCAAATTTTTGCTAAATCGGGGAGTTAGACAAATTTTGACTTTCTAGAATCCAAAAGTTTGATTTTTGGACTTAGTACAAATTCGGCGATGGCACTTTTCCTACGGGAAACGCTGCCGAAATTTTCCTAACTTGAAGGAGGTAGATTATATTTCGACAGGTGGCGATTTCCGGAAATCCACTCTGTGTAGGGGAGATTACGCCAGGGTCTACCCTTGCTTTGGACACTGCTTAGCGGTAGATTCGAGCTTAGTTGAATAGGGTGATTTGAGTGAGATCGTGATATGAAGATTATTCTCCATGAGCTTATAGGCTTAACTTGGGGATTGGCCTGTCTTGTGTTACAGGACTTCTTGAACGAGTCGATTCAGGATTTGGGTTGGATTCAGCTTTGATCCTACGAGGATCACCTTCCGTTATCACTGATAACAGGTCGGTTGCCGATTCGTCGGTTTATGACTCGATTCCAACGCACGTTCAATACTCGATCTAAAGGGCTTTAGCCTTGGTGATTTTATTGTTTTGTTGAGGTTTCACCCGGAATTTTATTGAATGGCCATTTAACAAAGGTACTGAGTATTCAATTATGGTTGGTTGGACAGGAGGCTGGGGCTTGCATGGCTAAAGCAAGGGGTATGATTACAGAGAGTGGTTGGGGTTGACTCTGTGTAGTGCGTGAACTTTGTTGGACTTTTTATGTGATTGTAGGTATGTTCTGTGGTTCGGATTTTGGATTTGATTGTCTGCGATCACACATATACATATGGTTGTGAGGAGCCCCACTTTGATTGTGAGAAGTGATCGTCACGTACTTATCCCCATAATATATATATACATATAAGTGTATCTGTGCTAGGAGCTTGCGTGGCCTGAGGGGCCCGCGCATTAAGGGCAAAAGCTGGGGTTGGGGTTAAGAAAAGAGAGGGTAACCCCCTTTTTTTTTTGATTGTATGCTTCTTAAGTAATTCTCAGTCGGACGTTGGTCTTGGGCCGGGATTCCTTGTCGAGGACATCCTTAGCCCTAGGCTCTACATGAAAGGAATTTTCCCCCGCGCAGAGCCTATTTGCCTCGCCTGCCGAGACATTCAGGCCGAAGGTCTGAGGTCTCGCAGCGGCCGCACGGCTATTCCTTCAGCCGTGCAATATCGTGAGGGAGTAGACCCTCACGATACTTCGAGTCTGACACTTGAGTGTCATAAGCGGTACTTGGATCCACGAGGGACCGCTTGATTATGGGCACTACATAGTACGCCATCGTTGCGACTGCTTGCGCACGTTTGCATTGCGAGTCGATATAAGAGGACCCTGCTTGCGCGCAGTTTTATACTAAGTCTTGCGCGCGACACCCATCTGATCTCCGCGTCAGAAAGTTATGGGATGGCTACCGAGGGGCTAGGAGTGTTGTCGCGTTGTTTGTGTTGTGTCGTTTCGTGCGTGTGTTGTGTGTGTTGTGTGTGTGTTTTATTTTTATGTTCTTTATAGTGGTGTGCGCATGGCCTGTGGGATGCGTCCTAGTCGACTGCCGACGAGTTGTGCCTGGGACCTCAGCCCCCCAAGGTGTCGATTCGCGTGCGGGTCCGATAGAGGCGTATTACCGCGCGTACCCCCTATGCTACAGTGAACGACAAACGCCCTCGGCTGGTCCACCTCTGCGATTGCAGCTGATCAGCTTTCGTACTGTGGACTGGTAGCTCAGCGGGGATACGCCCACCGAAGGGAGGTGACAACTCCCGTAAGGTGGAGGTAAGTCGTGCCTCGCGTAGGCCCTACAATGTGGTCGGGGTCCCCACATTTAAGGCCTAATCCATCCCTTTTCCAGCAATTCATCAAGTTGGGATCGCAGTTCATCCAACTCTTTAGGTGACATTCGGTAGATGGCCCCCTTAGGAATCGAACTTCCTGGGATAATATCTATGCGATGCCTAATGGGTCTCTCAACCACACTGCTTGGGGCCTCTGCCACATTTGCGAACTCTTTCAGAAGTTGCTCAATTTCAAGGGACTCAGGCTTTTCCTTAACTTCACCCTCTTTTACTGGGCGCACATATGCCACAAAGACTTGGTCATACAAGTTATATTTCTTGACATGGCGAGCGAAAGCTGGGGCACTCATACAACAATGAGCCAAGCTGCTTTCCTTACCTGATTCATGGAAAAGGCGGATTCTCTTCTTTCCGCCTTGCGGACTAGGGAGCCAACATTTTTAGTCCCTCATCTTTATGTCCGCATTTGCAGCTTTCCCCCAATCCATACCTAAAAGAATGTCAAAAGGAAGATTATCTTCCACCAAGAGAGTCAGAGAGTGGAGAACTCGTTCCACCTACCCCTCTGCTTCGAGCCGGAAGTATACCTTAACCCCTTCAACATGTCTATCCATTACAATTACCGTACTATTAGCTAATTTACTCACCACAGGCTCATCCAATTGCTTTACCTTAAGCCCGAGACGCAACTTTTGCAAACTTTTCTTACTGATATAACTGCGTGTAGACCCACTGTCTATCATTCCTCCTACTCTTACTTCATTAACTTAAAGATCTGCAATTATTAGCTGTCTTTTACGTTTCTTCATTTCAGTCCGGGCTTGGCGACGAGCGGGTAACTCATCACCCATGCCAGCGAGGGATCCATCTAGAGAGATGCATACGCTTGCCACCTCTGGACAGTGTACTAGATGGGGACTGTTTACCTCTTCAGTTTCTGCCAGTGGGACCTTCGAATGGGAGGATTTCTTTTTTTCAACACCCGAAGTCCCTGTAGAGGCAACTGAGACCTCACTGGTTGTTCCCTTTTGCCATCTTGTAGTCAGGGCAATAAGGGACAATGTGGTCGGGGTCCCCACATTTAAGGCACTGGTCGGCAGCTTTCCTTTCCTGCCAAACTTTTTCKGTSATCCCYAGTTTCTTCCAAGGTTCCYCTTCGGGTAGACCTGGATRAGGYGGGTATGGCTTGTYCCAATTGTTGTACCAMGTGCCTCTYYCTCTTCCCCAGRCARAATTGAAACCAYGGCCACCTTGCGAGGGACCATTACCCCTTCCACCCGCGTAGTAGCTACCTTCGCCACCACCCCTCTGGGTACCGGGTCCTCTTCCACCACGTCCGCGGCCTCCTCCTCCTCGGCCACGTCCTCTTCCTTGGCGCCCTCCCCCGCGGGCTGCAACAGACGCGTAGCTCCCCTCCTGAGCTACCGGACCACTGGGTCCTTCCTCAAGACCATAGTCTACTTGGTCCCAAGAAAGTGTTTCGACACCTCCTTCTTCAAAGGTCAGAAGGAGGCTATCTTTTCCAGGTATAGACCCTGAGATTGTGTGGTTTTGTCACTTTTTACCCGCTTGCAGATCTTTCCAGTAATGGCAATAGTTAGCTTCAGCCAAGAAGCCAGCGTGATCTATGGCGATCTTGCTGAACTTCTCGTAAGTCATCCCCTCCTCCTTTGTACGGGGATACAACCGAGTACGAAGGGGGTCGGGTAGTGCGCGTGCAAAACTATTCAATATCTGAGCAGGGGTCAGTCCATGTTCATTGCATTGTAACAGTTCGTCCATGGTAGCTTTAAGTGTTGAGGTGCTTTTCCATTTCCTCTCGGGAAGGTTTAGGACGAACATTTCTGTCCTCCTGGCTAAGTTCTTGTCTTCAAACCGGTCTCGGATGGCTTTGAAAACGTCCTCAATTCGGGAGCTGCAACCTGCCTCCTGTTGCAGGGAGATGGTGAAGCTCATGGCATCTCCCTCCATACACGAACTTGCCATTGGCACCCTGTCCCAGTATGGAATGCGTTGTCCGTAGACGTATGACTCGACTGCTGCAATCCAATGTAGCACACTTTGCTCATTGCATTGTAACAGTTCGTCCATGGTAGCTTTAAGTGCTGAGGTGCCTTTCCATTTCCTATCGGGAAGGTTTAGGACTAACATTTTTGTCCTCCTGGCTAAGTTCTTGTCTTCAAACCGGTCTCGGATGGCTTTGAAAAAGTCCTCAATTCGGGAGCTGCAACCTGCCTCCTTTTGCAGGGAGATGGCGGAGCTCATGGCATCTCCCTCCATACACGAACTTGCCATTAGCACCCTGTCCCAGTATGGAATGCCTTATCCGTAGACGTATGACTCGACTGCTGCAATCCAATGTAGCACACTTTGCTTTTTCTTACCGTTGTATGTCCATGGAACTTTGACCTATATTTTTCGTACATCTGTATCCTTATCTTCTTGCAGCACTCCCTTCCCTTTCTTATCATCTCCTCCGTCTCCGTCTCCGTCTCCATCTCCATCTCCACCTCCTCCTCCGCCGCTGTCTCGGACTATCTTCTCAATTACGGCCAGAGTAAAGGTCTGTGTGATGTGATTGTCTAGTTTTTCAATATAGGATTGTATATGCAGATCGACATCTTTGGCGGACTTCTGTAGAAAGGTATTCTAGACTCCCTCAAACTCATATTGGTGAGTTTCAACCTTTTGCAGAGTTCTATTTATTGCCGCTACCTCTTGCTTTGTGTGAAGGACTGTTTCTGTTAAGAGGGCAAGCTTCTCTTCCGTTGCAGCTTGCTTGTCTTTTTGGTCTTGCAACTCTTTATGCAATCTTGCACCCTCTACTTGCAGCCTTCTTCTTTCATCTAATTCCTGCCGCTTTGCTACTAACATTTTGCTATGTAGTTCGGCACATTTTTCCTCCAGCAATAAATCTTTTTCTCTTTGGTCTGCAATGGATGCCAACTTTGCAAGAAATACATTTCTTTCTTCCTCTGTCTCTTCTACACGATCACTGGAGTATGCATACTGGTTATACCAGTCCAGCGGCTTAACCTCAAGTCCTCCACCTGTCTGACTAGCCTCACCTCTTTCTGCCCGCTGCCTGATGAGCCTATCATCGACAGGTTCATCTTCTTCTTCACTTGTCTGCAATTCCTCCTTCAATTCTCTTGCTAACTTTTCCCTCATTTCTCTCCTCATTTTCTCTTCTTCTACCCACACTTTCTTCTTTATTTCTTCTTCCTTTTGTCTTTTCCGTTCTTCTTTCTCTTTCTTTTTCTCTGCCTGCCGACGATCGATTTCTGCCTGTTCAGCAGGCGTGGGGCCTGGCTTTGTCATCCCTGACCGCATCATCATACAGGACGAGCATGTTCTCCCAAACCCCAGAGGCAAGAAGATTTTGAAGAGGGGGCCCAATAAGACAGAAAGGGTCAGAATTCCCTGCATGGGAAAGTCATCCATGGTGGCTGACGGCACAGGTGGTCCTCCGCCGCTCCACCAAGATACTTCCCCCAGGTGCCACTAAACTTAGTCTGAAGTGGATGAGATACTATGCTTGCTTTTCTTTTCTTTTTTTCAGACTCTGAGAATCGCTGCTTTCACAATAACGAATTTCAAATAATAAAGAACTTAAGTCGAACTTCTCTTTTTTTTTTTTTTACACGCTGTCTGTCTCCCACTCAATTAGTTCCTTCCTTCTTCCTTACTGATCTGTGTACTTGTCAGATGCCTGGACAATGCTGTATCACACTACTACTACTGCCCAGTTTAAACCTTATGTTGTGACTGCTATCTGACGTGGCAATCAGCCACTACAACCAGTGTTCCCCCCCACCTTTACTACCTCCTACGGATGACAACTCAGAGGGGTAGAAGAGAAGACCACCAGGACTCTGACCACTGCTACTTCGAGTGTGACCAGACACTTGTATCCTAACTCCAGACCAGACCTTGGGTAGACAGCAGCAGCAGCGACCACCAGAGAGGGGAAGAAGTAGAGATCACATACACATAGCAAGGTAAGGGGAGCGGAGGTTCTTCTCTCCTTGAAGCGGCTGTCAATGAAGCTCCTCGTCGCTCCGCACTCCAACGCTCGAGGTAAGTAATCTTATGCCCCTTCCTCTTCGGCTTACTTCTCCCCAAGATCCCAATCCACCTCTCTCACAACTCTACCATCGCCAGCATCATCATCAAGCTAGTGTTCCCTTCTTCTTCTCGCCGGCCTTCCTCGTGCCAGCGGAGTGAGTGCAACAAGCTTCTGCTCCGATACCGAGTTTGCAAGGGTCCTGACTGACCTCCACTTGCTGGAGTGTATCACAATGCATGCAATGTCACCCCTCACACAGATCATGACTCAACACACACAACGCAGAATGGAGATGAGATGAGAACCAAGTCGCGCAGCTTATATTATCTCAAACACATTATAACGAGTATCTCGAGTTCATGAATCCAAGCGCTCAACAATCACGATATGTCCCTCTCTCGAACAACAGCTCAATGGGGCCTGGCTAAGCCAGCGCCACCTCTCACAGCAACCAGCGAGCGCAGAACAGGTAAGTAGTCACCATAGCCATTCATCAACCTGTCCTTCTTCTCCCTCTCTCTCTCTCACTCTCAAGATCTCAGTCTTAGTCCTCCTCTCTCATCATACATGCACACTCCTACCACGAAGATCTACTTTGAATGCTACTGACTGTAGTCTAACCAGTAACCCTCTAACTATGCTACTTGGCTGGTGCAGCTATGGCTGCCTCTTGCAAGCCAGCGTCCAGCTCCTTCCTTCCAGCGCAGCTTCTCCTCCAGCGCCAACCCAGCTAGCCAGCGTACAAGTGCGCGCAGCACTTCCACGCTGATAATGCCAGTGGGAATCTGATGTCAAGGGAGGCTGGCCTATTGTTTTATACTACTGGCCTCCTCTGGCGAGGTCTGCATTGGTCTGTATTGGCACTTTGGGCCTCCTTCAGTCCCAGACCCGTGCATATGTGTGTGTCCCAGTATTTTCCCCTCAGGGTCTGCTGCTGCTGCGGCCTGGATTTCGGACTGGGTGTCTGAATCTAGACCCCCTATTAGACTTAGACAGAACTGGGAACCTGCCCTTTGACTTCCTTTTGGACACACACACATTCTGCACGAACAGACACATACTGTATGTACAGACACATCTCTTGCTTGAACAGACATGACCCGCGCACCCCCCTGAACGAACAGATGTGACTCCCAAGTCAAGATATTGCAGCTGTTCGTACAGGGCACAACTGTGACCTTTGACATTGGCTTTTTGTTGCATATTGTAAAGGTGCAGACCAGAACAAGAACCGACCTCTCATACGAAGTACAAGATAGCGTAGCGGAAGACTTAGATACCAATGATCGGAACAATCAATATTGCAATGCAGCCGCGAACGTACATCATCATCATCACTCCATGGTGTGAAGGGGCCTGGCGCTCACATAGGAAGAATGCGCCAGCCCCCAACCATACACAGACGAAGAAGAGGGGGCTTAGACGAAGAAGAGGGGAAGATGGGAATGTCGTCAACACCAAGTCTTCGGCACAGGCCCAAATAGTCCCTCGTCAAAATGTCTGAATCCGAATGTCGAGTCTGGATCCAATGTCGTCAAGTCTCAAGTCACAACTCTCGCTCTCTCTGTCGTAGTCCGTTGATACTGAGAAGTCAGGGGAGAGAGGG
>BFEA01000009.1:4820629-4842370 GCA_003427395.1 Chara braunii | reverse complement strand
TGTTCTCATTTAAATCCGGTCTGATAAATACAAGAGCACGGTAAGCTCATACATGGCTCCCRAGTTTCGACCGCTCTCAACCGGAGTTCAAGGTAGAATGAACTTAGGCCGTTTAGAAAGCAAACTTGCTTGTGACGTCGGGCAAAATAGCACGCGACCCGGGTAGAGGGGTGCACGCTGGAAGGCTATACAGCTTGGGACGCAGTGGTGACAGCAGAATGTATGTATGGTGATGAGAGCATGCTGATGTGGCATTTGGCTGAGGTGGCACTGCATTGAGTTGTGGGTGGTACCGAGGATATGACCGGTCATCAAATGCACATTCAGCTCAATTGGTGCGAAAATTTGTGGTTGGGGGCAGCTATCTTCAGGTACGTTGTTTCCTTACCTTATCTACCCTCTCAATCTCTTCTTACCGCGAGGAAGTGAGTCCAACTTGAGAGTTCTCTCTTTTTGGTGAGGTGTCGTGAGTGCTCTACCTTGAGAGACGACTATCTTCCCAGTGGCGCATCTGGAAGGAGAAAGGGTGGTGCCTTTGAAGGCCCCTGGTCGAAGCACGTGGGTCACGGTCACCATGCCAGCCCAATGGGATTAATACACGCATGCGATGGCTGCTTTGTCCATTGAGGCTCTTTGCTGCGCTGATAGAGGGGTGTGCGGACTGAACAGGCTTATGCAGACGCTCCCAGACCTTCTATAAATATTTCTGGTTGGGGTTCAGATCTGTCCATTGGCTGTGATCGTCGTCCTGATTGCAACGTTAAATAATTCCTGAGCGACCTTGGGGGCAGTCCTTAAATAGCCTCTTGATCAGCCTGGTCATAAGCATGCACCTGGGGCACAGTGGTGGGCCGACATTGCACACCTAAGACACTGCTGCTCATTGATGCTCATCGGTATGTTGGATTGAGGGGAGGGTAGGTTCCAATTGGTGCTCAACTGTAAACACAACCATTTCCACTGTTCATATATCTGCAACATAATTTAGTTTTATTTTTGATTAGTTGGTTAACAGACTGCTAACACTTCACAGACAGCTTAGTTTAGGACTGTAGTATACTACCATAGCCAGTTCTATGCAAAGCTTCTGTAAGTGAACTAATCTGGATAAAATTAGATTATGTTTACAATCCTTGTGAATGTTGTAGGCTGCCACTTGATCGGTTAAGTAGGGGACTTGCCATACACATTTATTTTTAGAAAATTAGGTGCCGGTCAGACACATGCTGTGGTAGGACTCCAGCAAGGAGTTGTCGTGCAGATAGTGTTTGCCTAGCTGATGAGTGGGTCAGACTTCGATCAGGGTAGAGTTGACGATGCGAGGCTGACA
This sequence comes from Chara braunii, assembly GCA_003427395.1. Classification (NCBI taxonomy): domain Eukaryota; kingdom Viridiplantae; phylum Streptophyta; class Charophyceae; order Charales; family Characeae; genus Chara; species Chara braunii. The sequence goes on along the minus strand of BFEA01000009.1, from coordinate 4,841,040 downwards.
CGTTCGAGATCACGTAGGGTCCCGCACGTGTTTCAGGCCCTACAGTCGGGAGACGAAAGACGGCTTCGTGTCGAAGTTAGAGCCCGTGCTTAAGCAGCAGCCAGGGAAGCAGCACTAGCTGCAAGTCAGGCGTTAGCAGCAGCAAACGCTGCAGCTAGTGAACAGGCAGCAGCAGCAGCCAGCGCAGCAGCAATGGCTACTGCTGCAGCATCCTCTGCTGCATCCTTGTCTGGGACCCAGTTGGGGATGCCCCATGGGCCCACGGGTACTTTCGGATCAGTAGGTTCCAGTCAGTCCACAAGTCAAATGGCGGGCTCGCGGTTCAGCCCCTTGACCCCACGCGACAGAGAGCTACTAGAGCTCCAACAAGTCGAGAGGATCCGCACACGGTTAGAGAGGGAACTGAAGCAAGCTACCGATAGAGAAAATGAGATCAGAAATAGAACAGCCAGGCTAGATATGTTAGAGGCAGACAAAGCTGCATTAGAGGAGTTAGATGAGTCAGCAATATCTGACGCAATGAAAGTATTAAGGTCCAGCATACTGTCACTGCATGCGCATGTAGACAGCAGGCTGGACTTCATGCATAACTCCTTGGACCAAATCTTGGACCTTTTGCAAAGGCCAGGATCACGGCCAGCAGCACAGACGCCGTTGCCGTTAACGGCGATGTCAGGCCCCTTTCCGGTACAAGCTGGCACACAACCAAGTGGTACGTCTGCAGCAGCCGCACAGACTGTTGCTTCTTCTTCTTCTGGTCTAGCGGCTGGAGCTACACCACAGCCGCCACAATTTGTTCCACCTCAGGGACATCAACAAAGTCCATGGTACCCAAAGACCCCGATGAAGCCACCCCTTGCTTTCTCCGGTGAGAAGAAGGACGAGGAACTCAACACTTGGTTGAGGACGGTTCCGATGTGGGTAAGGGCAAAGAGGACGTTGCAGGAGGAGGAGGTGATTACTGCTGCATCTTACCTTGAGGGTAAGGCAGCCAAATGGCTGGATGGGATAGTAGCTAAGGCTGGGTTCGGACGACGCATGGGAGATTGGGGTAAAACCCACACTTTAGAAGAGTTCTTGGATATGGTAGAAGCTCGCTAGCATAATACGCAGCAGGCACAAATTGCCACTGATGCGATGCTCGGACTGGACCAGCGAAGGTACAAGTCTGTCAGAGAGCTGACGTCTACCGTAGAGAACCTCATCGTCGTTCCCGGCATACACTATGATGACCAGGTCTTATTGACCATGTTTCTGAGATGTCTGCCCGAGAATCTCAGAACCTTACTGGCCAGCGAGGCTCGCCTCGAGTATCATTCTTTTGAGACCTTCTCTAGAAAGGCCTTAGAGTTGGAGGCTACTCTAGGAAGTGCTCAACCTACTCCAGTAGACGGGAGGAGGAAGAAGAGTCCACAGGAATGGAAAAAGAAGGGTAGTAGATTGATGATGGTTGAGTCCGATGGGACTCCGATGGGACTCAAACTGAATCGAGGAACTCACCGACATGATGGACAGTTCAGAGTACGATGGCGAGGAGATCGCTGAGGGTAGCACCCTCGCTGCAGTAGTCAAGGTAAGGGCAGGTGGTCGCGGAAAAGGTGGCCATCAAAAGAGTCGAGGGCCGGCCGCCTCCAATCTGTCCAAAGTAGCAGATTGGGTTAAGGCAGGTCTTGATCAGGAAGTGTGGCAGGACCGCTGAGTGCGTGGTGCTTGCATTAACTATGGTGAATACGGACACACCCAGTATAAGTGCAAGAACGCAAAGGTCACGCAAAAGATACCCCCTAAGGGAGGGGTGCCTTCTTCTCAGGCTGGGACCAGTTCCAATTCGGGAAACACTTGAGGCCGGTGGAAGTTCTAGCTGCTTCTACTCATGATGAAGTGGGCCAGATACCCTCCCCACTTCATGAGATGGCCATAGCTAATGACTCTTTAGTCACCCCGCAGACACACCTAGACCAAACCATGCTCTGTACGTTGGATGTGTCTGAAGCCTTAGAGGACTTACAAAGCGAATGGTCGAATAGTGATCCACGTGAGTCCTGGGTGGCACTAAGTGCAAGTCCTAGAGGGGAACATTTCGTAGTGGAGGTTGTTGTAGGAGGCCGCAAATGTGGTGCCTTCGTAGACATCGGCTCCACCCGGAATTATATAAGTCGCGACTGTTTGGAAAGGCTGCGTCTAAAGGACCAGGTGCAACACCTAAGTAGACCAGTAGCATCTACTTTGGCCAATAAGGAGCTCATGGTTGTCACAGACTATGTCAAGGATGTAGTCTGCACCTTCTCCTATGGAGGAGGGGAACTTAATAACCAGATTTCGTTCCTGGTTAGCGACGACTTACCATTTGATATGTTAGGAATGTACTACCTTGAGGTTGCCAAGCCCCAGTTTGACTGGGACAAGAAGGTGCTCAAGCATAAGTTGCCTGATGGAAGGACCGTGAGACTGACCAAGTATAAGGCTAGTGGGTTACTAGAATCCTATGGCTGCTTGTGCGCATCAGCGTTCTACAATTACTATAAACAGAACCAAGAGGAGGGTATGTACCTAGTGTATGTCTCTGAGAAAGGGGAGGCCGTTAAAACACCCCTAGAGATAGAACACGTCGTTGCTAAGTTCCCTGATCTGTTTGAGGAACCTACAGGAGTCGTAGAAAGGGAGATTGTCCACGCCATAGAAATCATTCCAAGGAGTAAAAAACCAAAGGGAAGGATCTATAGGATGGCTCCGGCCGAGTTGGACGAACTTCGGCGACAACTGAAAGAAGTCACAGAGAAGGGATGGATACGGCCTAGTACTTCCCCCTTCGGATCACCGGTGTTATGTGTACCGAAGAAGGAGGGTCGTTGAGGATGTGCATTGATTATAGAGGCCTCAATGCCATCACAGTGAAGAACGTCGAGCCTCTACCACGCATTGACGACCTATTGGATAGGGTGCAAGGATGTAAGTACCATACCAAGATAGATTTAAAATCCGGCTACCATCAGATTGCCACAAGACCTGAGGATCAACACAAAACTGCATTTCAAACCAGGTACGGTCTGTACGAGTTTGTGGTGACGTCCTTTGGCCTTTGCAATGCGTCGGGTACATTCCAGCACGCCATGAATAGGATCTTCCATGACTACTTGGACAAGTTTGTCGTCATATACCTCGCTGATATTCTTGTCTTCAGTAAGTCTGTCGAGGAGCATGCACAACATTTAGAGATTGTTCTCTCACTCCTGCGACAGCACAAGTATAAGGTCAACCTAGAGAAATGCGAGTTCGGACGCACTAGGATCTTGTACTTGGGTCATGAAGTATCCGCGGCGGGGATTAGGCCGAAAGATGCAAAGGTGGCTAGTAGAAGGGACTGGCCACGACCTCAGACTATTACTGAGGTCAGATCATTCTTAGGAATGTGCAGTTACTATAGGAACTTTGTGAAAAATTATTCTACAATCGCCTCTCCTTTGACTGATCTCACTCGACTTGACACACCGTGGGAGTGGAGTGATGAGTGTGAGGCTGCTTTCAAGCGATTGAAGCATGCACTCATGAATCATGAGGTTCTCATGGTGCCCGGTCCTCAGAAGCCTTTCATTGTGACGACTGACGCAAGCCAATACGGCATTGGCGCAGTGCGGGCTCAGCAGGATGGGAAGAAGTTGAGACCGATTGAGTATATGAGCAAGAAAATGCCATCAAAGAAACTGGCAAAGTCCACTTACGAAAGGGAATTCTATGCCCTCTACAAGGCACTAGTCCATTGGAGGCACTTTCTGTTGAGGCGGTTCTTCTATTTGAGAACTGACCATCAGACCCTCAAATGGATCAAGACTCAACCTGCTCTTTTTGATGCACTCAAGCTCTGGATTGAGGTCATAGATCAATATGACTTCAAGCTGGAGTATCTGAAGGGAGAGTACAACAAGGTTGCGGATGCGCTGTCACGTAGGGCAGACTACCAAGGGGCGCTAGTTTTCGAATTTGGTGTATCTGAGGAAGTTACTCAATCGCTGGTGGGAGCCTATCAGGAAGACCCTGTCACGATGGACATCATTCACAAACTGCAGGCCAAAGACAAGGGCACAGAAGAAGAGTTTGTGATGGTGGATGGGTTGCTCGTTCTGAGAAAGGCTGGGATTGAAAGATTAGTTGTTCCATCTAGTGAGAATTTGCGCAGTTTATTTTTAGGTGAATGCCACGATGCAACTGGACATTTTGGCTACAAAACGAGCAGTGCCAATCTAGTACAACGATTTTGGTGGCCCGGTATGCTAGATGACGCAAAGAAATATGTGGAGACCTGCCAGGTCTGTCAGCGGGACAACCCGCGAACTCAAGCACCGCTTGGGTTGCTGAAGCCTTTGCCCATTCCCGCTGGTCCAGGACAGAGTGTTTCCATGGATTTCATGGACACCCTAGTAACCAGTAGGAGTGGCAAGAGGCACATCTTTGTCATCATAGGCAGATTCACCAAGTACGCTAGACTGATTGCCATGCCAGAGACTGCGACGACTGAGCACATCATCAAGTTGTTTATGGACAACTGGGTGCGTGATTTTGGGCTGCCAAAGACAATCGTTAGTGACAGAGATCTCCGCTTCACAAGTGAGTTGTGGAAGAAGACTGCTGAGCAAATGGGCAGTCAACTTCAGATGACTTCTGAGAATCATCCCGAAGCCAACTAACAGGCCGAACAGATGAACAGAGTTGTGCAACATCTGCTGAGGCACTACATTAAGCCCAGCAAGGATGATTGGGATGAGAAATTGCCCCTCATCGCCAGCCTGTACAACAACGCTGTGCACAACACAACCGACGTTAGTCCTAACCAGCTGCACTTGGGATGGAAGCCTAGATCCGCTCTAGACTTCCTCCTGCCTGAAAACCGACCTGCAGCAACACCTGGCACCTTGGAATACGGGGTGCAGTATGAGAAGTTGCTGCAGCAAGCTGTCGAGCACATCAAGAAATCTCAGGAAGCAATGATTGCTTCTGAGAACAAACATCGTCGACCGTCCACATTTCAGGTACGGGAACGTGTCTGGGTTAAGGCTAGTGAACTAGGACAGGAATTCGGAATCTCTCGTAAACTAATGCCACAGTATTTCGGTCCTTGGGAAGTTTTGGATGTAGTTGGGGATGATTTGGATGGTCCCTCCTATGTTATTCGAATCCCTGGTCACCTACGCACTTACCCTGTCTTCCACGCCTCAAAGCTTGCACCTTTCGCTGAGACAGCTCAATTTCCATCCAGGAGATCAATGCTGCCCCCAACCATGGACGGCCACGTGGACATCGACAATATTCTGAAACATGCCTGTTCCAAAACCTCTGGGTAGAGGGAGACCAAAATCTAAGAGAGAATACAGGGTCAGATTCAGGCATCATACAAATCCGAAAGAAGATCGATGGTTCACCAGAGAGGAACTGATTGAGACAGCACCTCAGGTGGTGGCTGAATATGAAAGAAAGTTAAAGAGGAAGGCACCCGCAGAGTAAGCATCTCAGCGGACTTTCGAAGCTAAGGGGGATGGAATGTGAGGATTGAGCCCTCATTGGGGCCTTGTCAACATGCATATGTTCTGGGTTAAGGCCCCCAACAAGCCTCATGCTCACCCTAAGTGAAGGCGGGCCAGAATATCCACGAGAGGCCTTTCTTTCAACATTTCGTGAAATGGGTATCAGACAGTTGCAGCACGCTAGTTGGTTGGAGCGCATCGTGAAGCCCAGACTCCTACAGAAGCAGTTGAGCCCAGGGCCTCAGTTGGTTGAGCCCTGGGCACAAGCCAGGGGAGGCCGACACATCACACATTGGACGCTGGCCAATCGAAAAGCAGCGTTGTCGTCGTAGAGGTCGAGCGTACCAATGGGAAAACCGGCCCGCTATCTAAATCTGGACATCGGCCCTGGGCTGATGGGCGCAACTGTAAAAGTCTGGGCCCCATCTGCATTGGGCCTGGACACAGATACTGGGACCCAGTCGCAGGCTAGAGGGGCCGCACACGCGCCTACCATTGCATATAGGCAGTCTGGGCGCAGGGGAAGGGATCTTGGCCAATCCAGGCACTGCTGCATTGGAGCGGAGTGCTTGCGCTACGCTGCTGCATTGGAGCGGAGTGCTTGCGCTACGCTGCTGCATTGGAGCGGAGTGCTTGCGCTACGCTCTGGCTGAGAGAAAGCTGGCTGGCGCTAAGCAGTAGGGCGCAGCTGGGGTGCAAGGCGCTGGCAGCCATAGCCGAGCTGCAGGAGGGCGCAGAAGGAGGTGAGGGCGAAGGTGGTCTTCGGAAGGAGGAGACGATGAGTGGGAGTCAGGGAAGAGAAGAGGAGAGCGAGTGAGTACTTACCTGGTGTGCGAGAGGAGGTCGGCATTGGTGTTGACGTCAAGCACGCTGGTCTTCAAGACGTCCTGGTCGCGTCATGCTATAGTTGTAGGGATAGGCTGTAGAGTAGATAGGGCGCCCGACGCCATTCGAAGTGAGAGCTACATTGGGTTCTAATGTTGGTGTGGCCCTTCGGGCTTGGACATTGACTCTCGATTCTGCTGTATCGTTCTCAATGGATGGTATCTTGGTTCCAATGTGCTATCTACTCTTTGCTTGACTACATGGACTTCAGGGTGATTTGCAATTGGGATTTCTGTACTTCGTTCACACTCATGTTCCTTGCACTTCTCTCACGACATCCTTCCCTCCTCCTCCCTCCATTTCTCCCTCCTGCTTTTGGGATGCTGTTTCCACTTCTTTTTTTTTTTTTTGGTAATTATATGGCCTCTGGAATGTTGCACAGTCGAGGGGGATCATAGGGGAGAGTGTGGAGGCGGAGATGGGAAACTTTCGTCATTCGAGGGACTAACCCCATTTGATGTTGTTGCCTTCCCCATGATGCAGGTGATAGTGCCGATGGCCCCTGCTCTACCGAAGCAGCTCATTGAAGACTTGAATCAGATGTGTGTGTGTGTGTGTGCGTGTGTGTGTGTGCAATCAGACTAAACTCTGGACTTTCTCACAACATGCACACTTGCGAACTGATGGCAAACCAGACTCTTCCAACTTAGAAACAAGAATGAACTTGCGCTTGAACTTTGTTCAGAACAACTGTACAACTTGCGACTATGGCCGCCGAACACCGTCTCTACCACCAGCCTCACTCTCCCTCACTCTCACATGGATGCATGCACGAGGATCACCCTGAATGTCCACGCTACACAACCACTCAAACTCTGTACACTCTGTCTACACCAACAGCTGGGCGGCTATGGCCGTTGTCGTCTTCCTCCTTCTAGCTAGCTATTGCCGCCGGTGTCTCCCTCACTGGTTCACTATGGCCGCTGTCTTCTTCACAGCCCACTTCCTCTCCGGGCACCTGCATACCTCCACGCACAAGATACCAAGGCAGCTCTTCCGCATGGCTCACAGACGAATGAATGAATGGCTGGACGCTACCTCTTTATTTATACTTCTTTGGAGGTACCCAAGCCTGCCTCAAAACGTGTGGGTCTGGGCCAAAACGTGTGGCCCAGGGAAGTTTCTAGACGCTTGGCCTTCTGGGCCAAAACGTGTGAAACCCACAGTGTGCTCCAGAACCTTCCCCACGTGCAGCCCCTACCCCTGGTTCTTCCTGACTAGACTGGCCTACAGGGACCTACGACCTTCTAGAGCCTACAGACCAACAGACAGACTCTAGGCCCACAGTAGACGCAGGTAGAGACTTCTAAAATAGACTGTTTAGGACTAGTGGTAACAGACTCGACTGCTAATCTACAGACCTAGGGATCAAGTCCTACTGTCCAACCTACAGACTAGCGAAGGACATAGGACAGGTCTAGGGTTCAAATCCTACTCAGGTCACTAGGTCTATGTACAGGTATAGGGTAGGTCTAGGGATCGAATCTCACTCAACACACATGTTCAATGTACAGGGTTAGGGCACAGGTCAAGGGATCGAATCTTTGTGTCTGCAATGTCAGGTCAACTGGGTGAAACCATTTCACTCCCGCCGTCCTAAATTCGAGGTCCTCTAAAAACTTCCTGATGCAAGATAGGACCTTTGCCCTTTCTTTCTCTTTCGTAAGCGTGTACTATGTCGGGAGCGGTTTCTAAAAGCTCTGTTCTTGTAAACCATCGGTCGTCCTCGGGTTCCTGGTATGCAAATCTAACCTTATAGTGTTTCTGGGGACGGCCTCGACCTCCTGTTCTGAACACGTCCTCTTCCTGGTACGTGAATCTAACCATCCATGTTTGGCGGAATCATCAATCTCCTAGACGGGAATCTATCAGATGTGGTGCAGGGTAACAACTTAGATGCATGGAAGAGTGGGTACGTATGGCGGTGTGCTGGAATCTCTGTAGTATATGACGGGCTGTCCTCTCCTCCTTTGACTTCTAGGACAGGCCACGGTTCTCTATAAGCAGGTAAGAGCTTTTGCGAGATGTTTTCCTCAGGTGCGAACTCCTTTGACTTGACCCAGACTAGATCGCCTACCTGAAACTGTGAAGGTCGGCGGTGCTTGTTAGCTTGCTCTATCATCCGATGCTGGGCCTTTCTCAGATTGTCTATGACCTTAGCGACTTCCAGCTCATGTTGTAACACAAACTCTCGTGTGCCGGGTGGAAGTTTGTGTATTTGGTCCCAGTTTAGTCCCTCAAACGGTCGCCTTGGTCTAAAGGACTTATGTAGCTCGTTAGGAGTCTTGCAGGTAGCTAGATGAACACTGTTATTGTAGGCACTTGCTACTTTGGGAAGCATCTCATCCCAGTTTATCTGATCTGGTCTAATATACATTCTAAGTAGCTGTTGCAAGATCTTATTCATCTGCTCTGTCTGGCCATTAGTCTCTGGGTGTCGTCCTGACGACATCAACAGCCTAGACCCATAGACTTTCATAAGATCCTGCCAATTCTGACTAGTAAACCGCGTGTCCCGATCACTCACTATGGACAGCAGCATGCCATGCTCACTTACCCAGAAGTCGAAAAACTTACTAATGACTAAGTCTGTACGTGCCTCTGACGGCAGGGGAACAAATACTGCATACGTGCTAAACCTATCTACTATGACCATGACTTGAGTCTTGCCGTGCCTACTCTTCACCCCAGTATCCATGAAGTCAATGGAAACTGGATTTCCGGGTCCTGACGGAATAGGCAAGGGTCTCAGAAGACCTAACGGGCCCCTGGTTGTAGTTTTATTCCGTTGACATACCTTGCAACTGCGCACATACTCGATGCAATCTGCTTGAATTCCTGGCAATGTATATGACATCATCAGGTTAGCTAAAATCTCCTGCCATCCAAAGTGCCCTTCTGTATCATGGCATTCCCCTAAGATCAGACTACGGTGTCGGTGCGAATACCCTTACAAGGGTATCCGCCCTATTTTTTTTGCAAGCGACCGAAAATAAGTTTAGTTTGGAGTTGAAGTATGTCGCGCGAGTCGCACCAGTGTCTGTGGTTTACGTTGACTGAATGGTTGACTAGAGTAAAGAGTGTGTGGACGCGCAGACTGAACGCTCGCATGATCTTTCTTCTTATTGATGACATTGAAGCCGACATTGGTTGCCGACCAAGATTTTTTATTTTGTGATTAAACTAGCAGTAAAACGATTGTGTCTCTTGATTGATGCGCTTGCCTGTGACTTGTGCGTACGTGTAGAGGACGACGTTGACAACAATGTGATTTTGAAAGTGTTTCGGTAGATCTGCGCGTTGCGCAGTATCGGTTTGGTGTCCGCCAAAGCTAGACCCTGCTTCGAGCTTAGCTCTATTTGGTTATAACATCGGATTTTCATCAGAGAGATTCAGGGATTGAGATCGAGCGGTGAAGGCGTGAGGATATTAGAGTAGCGCAAAGAGACCGAAGGATTGACGGCCCAGCGGGGCTATCCCCCTTGGTTTGTCGTCAGCTGGGTCGGAGTGATGCTAGCTGTTCCTTTTCCTCGTCCGCTATTTCTCTGACGATTAAATATTTTATTATTTATTATCATACTATTTTTTATACTCCGGCGTTCTTTGACTTGGACGAGGTGCCGGATTTAGAGGTCGTTGACGCGACAATCAAGGAATTCAACGTGCATGCGAGCCAGTGGGTGATTTGACCTACAACGCAGGCAAAACCTTAGCGGCGGGGGCCTTCGTCAGGTGTGCCGTCCGCCAACTGCCGACTGCCGCAAAGAGGCTTGAGAGGGTAGGCCCGTCGGGGCCAGGGGAGGCAGACAGTGACCCAGGGCACAGTAAGGAGGCGCGCAGCGTGCCGAGTGCCCAGCTGACCGGTGGAACCTTCTCCACCTCGGTCTTCTAAGGTTCTCATTTGAATATTTGCTACTGCCGCCGAGATCTACATCAACAGCGCCACCAGAGACTTGAGTGGTATGGGCATGCTATGGGTGCATTGTCATCCCGCCACGATCCGCAGAAGGGCTTTCGGGTATGAGCATGCCCGCTGGGTTCCACGGGATGGCGAGCTCGCCTGCACAAGCAAAGATACCCGTTGGAGGTGCGGGACCACCAATGCGGGATGTTTTCCCACGTTGATCTTCAAAAGCAAAACTTGGCTACTATCACAAGATTTGGACTTGGGGCCGAACCCATGCGCAGTATTGCTGGGCCGTTGTGGCGGAAGCCGCGACGATATTGGTAAGCTAAGGCTTTGCCGGGTTTCGGGGGGAAGGCCGCACCAATACCGGTCGGCCGACATTCATCAGGCTATTATCGGCAGAACCTTCTGGTAGCAGTTTTCCATCGAAAGTTTCACGTCCGAATGCCAGGAGCTGCGGACTGGTCGGCTACAGGCGCTTGTGGAAGGGAGAGCGGAGCGCCAGAGAGCGAGGGAGTCCGGAGGGCAGCGGAGCGAGAGGCCATGGAGTCGAGAGCGATGAGCTACGCTGCACGAGGAGGCTGAACCCAGTTAGTAGGAACAGGGAAAGGAGGTCAGTAAGAGGGGGAAATAAAAGGAACGAACCTGGACGTTGAATCAGGCCAGGTACGTTAGGAAGTTGGGAATGAAGAAGATAGAGCTATGGTGGGATGATGGGTCGGGCGCAGCAAGAAGAGAATAGCTTTCTCGATCCTTAACAGAATTGAGAGAGGGAAGGGATAGTCCCGGGGTTTTGGCCCCGGGCGAGTACAATGATGGAGTTTGTTTCGTAGAAAAGTTAGTAAGACAGATGACAGAGACAGAAAAGCTTGCGTGGAGACGGGGAGGAGTGAGGACGGAATGAGAATAAAATCACCGATCTCGCCCGTTCGTGGACGAAAACAGGTGAGGGAAGAGTCGAATTTGGGGTCTTCGAGCCCGGCGACCCCGATTCCGAAGTTAGATTTGATAGGAAGTTAGTGAAAAGGGGGTTAGTACAAAAAGGTGGTGCGTGGGATATGGAGAACGGGTGAAGGGGAAGAAGCGAAATTAGTATAACTTACCCGTTTCTTAACGAAATTCGGTATTATAGGACTGAGCGAGTACGTTGGTGAAGGCGGATCTCGAGTTGGGGCGAAGGATTCTGCGGTACAAGGGGCAAGAGTTGCATGAAGGATAAGAAATTACGAAAGAAGGGGGGGGATGAACCTACCTACATTATAGCGATAGATTCATTTGGACCATACTCAATGGGAGAAGCCACTCTCTAGCGCACTGCGCGCGTGGCTGGAAGACATGAATCTGGCCGCTTTCTAGCGGGAGATTCATTCTCAAATTGTGACACTCTAGGAGACGGGACGGCGGGCTGTGTTACTCGTCATTGTTAAAAGGGATGGTGGTGGTCAGCTTCCCCACCGACATGGGTGTCGCCATCCTTCTGCTGGCCGTCCTCCTCCAGATACTAGTGCCACCCGACATTAAGGTGATCCTTGACGTAGTGCTCCCCCTCGCGTTGTTCGTCGATCGAGCGCTTTTCAACAGGGCGTTCATCGTTGTAGCGCTCGGCCTACAGGTAAGAAGAGGGTACGTGGTAAACGTGAAGGAGAAGGGGGGTCGACAACTGACGCAATGAGAGGGGGGGTAGGGAGAGATACCTACCTAAACATGTACACCGTTGCTTAGAGAGCGTGGAGAGTCCGTGATCCCAAGGGCTTGAATGAATGGGATGTTTGTAGCCAACCGAGTGAGCAAGAGCGGCAGGCTGTGTTGGGGTGCGTGGTCCGCTCGCGCCTTGCTGAGAGTCTGATGCTTGATATCATGGTGGTCTTCTTCTTTGTCCCCTCGATGGTTCTCATCACTTTGGCCTGGTCTCATTTGTAGCTGCTCATCCACGTGTTCCTGCAGCAACATTGGAGACTTATTCGCTGGAGAGGCGCATTGCTCATCCACAGGGACGACGCATTGCTTAGCCTACCGATACGGCCGGCTGCAAGATTGGGAACTTACTCGTTGGTCAGTACGCCGTTTACCCCTTTTGAAAGAGGGCAGTTGTCTTTGATCTCTCCACACTTATAGTTGAGAAGGGAGGGAGCATCAGGCCACCCCGTATTGTCGTCTGAAAGCGGGGCACCACTTGTGTTGCTGAGACACAATGTGGAGGGCTACAGGCGGTGGACTGGGCAGGAACACACTACTGATACTGAGTTCGAAAAACAGCGGGTGGTGAGCTGCGCAAGCATACCCTGCTATGCAGATGGACTGCTGCTGATAGCGAACTGTGCTTCCTTTCTCTGGTGTGTGTGAGGGGATGGTTGTTGGATACCGAGGCTGCGACTATTGTAGTTTTGCGATTGTCTATGTACGATTGGCCTACCACTACTTTTGTTCACTTTCGCCTAGCTACCGCGCACGACTACTGAGCGCACAGTATGGGCGAGCTGTTACGTATCACTGGTTGTCTAGCGGGTACACGCTGCTCTGTACGACTACTGAGCGCACGGTGTCGGCAAACTGCTGTTATGATTGGCTTAGGTGTAATAACGGTGCATGACTATTGCGGCCTGGGGGAGTGGTCGGTTCTACGTAAGTGCTATTACTACAGCTTGAAGAGAGACCAAAACTTGACTGTGCTACGTACTAACCACTAAAGTGGTCATTTGACGGTCGGCTTGTTTCTTGGGCGCCATTGCGGGGCCATCAGGCGAGTGAAGGTATCAAGGCCCTCTCCTGGGAGTTGAGTTGTCACTCTCTTGTATCTCGAGCGTCTGAAAACCCTCCTTCTGCCCTCTTACTCTAAGTCTAATCCTGGTTATAAGAGGAAGGCGGCAGGCGAGATTGCAACCCGTAGGACCGCAGCAAGACTTTGTGGGGAGTCAGCCCACCGATTGCGGGAGCTCTGCCGGAACTCGGGAGGAGTTCTAGAGGCAGGGAACTGAGAGGCAATCATTTGCTTTCCTTCTATAAACCCAGTTATAACCCATTATCTGTACATCCTTCTATGTTGGACTGAGTATACTGCTTGTACCCTTACTCTAACTTTGAGTTTGACTTTCAGGACATGACTCAAGGTATGCGCAATGTCAGTTTCAGTTTTCTTATCTGGCTGAAAGCAAATTGTGGGATTGCATCTGGGATAAGGTTGGGAGGAAGGCAGTTTTGCTTGTGTTTGACTAGGTCAATCAAAGGTTGGGCAAGTCTCCATAAGTTTGGGGAGGCCCAGTACTATGTTTATTTTTGGGCCTGAAGGACCAGACAGGTTCCCATAAGATTGGGTGGTCTGGTTGCTTTGACTTGCGAGGGCTGCATGTGTTTGACTTTCAGGGACCAAGTATTTTTCCATAAGATTGGATGGCTTGGTTGCCTTGCTTCTTTGGGTTTTCTTATGTTTTATTAATTGTGAAGGAGAGTTGGGCACGTTCCATAAGATTGGATGGCCCTGACTCTCTTTTGTTTTATTTTTGAGGAAGAAATTTAGGCAAAGGACTGGAGAGGTTCCCATAAGATTGGGCAGTCTGGTCTTGAGTCGCGCACATGCTGGAACCAAAAGGTTAAATTTGTTTATATTTTATACTACTTTATTTATGAACAGGCTAGTCAGACATTTTTCCATAAGATTGGATGGTCTGACTATAGCATATCATCTAACTGAAGAAAGTATGAATTAAGAATAAAATTGTGGTAAGAAGGGACAGGTTGAACCTTGATCTAAGATGACCGGTTCAGTCATATGTTACCTTAAAAGACGAAGTGCAGACAGTTATATATAACTTGCATACTTAAATGGTTTAGGGCGACTAGGCTGGCTAACCTAGTCATGTGCTCAAAGAAGAGAAAAGTTGTAGTGCCCTGTATTTGTGTGTATTTTATGGCTGAGCCAGACAGGTTCCCATAAGATTGGGTGGTCTAGCTTTATGCCTTATGTAAGCTGGGTATAAAAGGATAAATCATTGAAAGACTATGAACTATTGTTTGATAAGGTTAACTTTGGGGCTGGTGAGAGTACTTACCTTTGTGGTTTGGCCTTGCATGTGACAGAGTGAGATCACTAATTAGTCTAAGTTTCAAGTTTGGTAGGTAGTTGCTTTAGCTGCTCGCCACGTGCTAGAGCCATAGAAGTTAGTTTCAATTCCTGCATTTTATGAGCAAAGTTTATTTTTACTTAGATCGATTTCTATATTTTCTGGGATCATTTATTATACTTGGCCTTGTATAAATCTTGGTAAGCTACTTTCTCTATGGGAAGCGCTGCCGAAATTTCTACAAAACCATGGAGTTAGTCACATTTTGTCTCTTCAACATTCAGTTTGTCTAACTTCTTGGCTTAGTAAAAATGTGGAAAACCTCATTTTCTAAAGGGGGTGCTGCCCAAATTTTTGCTACTTCAGGGAGGTAGATAAAATTGGACCTTGAGAAGTCAAAGTCACTTTAGTCATTTTTTAAAGGGAGTGTTGCCAAAATTTTTACAAATTTAAGAAGTTAGTTAAGTTTTGTCTTAGTTGAGCTCAAGTTTTGCTTTGGGTTCATATCTGACTTAGTAAAAATCCAAAAAGTTTTTTTTTCTAAAGGGAGTGCTGCCCAATTTTTTACTAATTCAGGGAGTTAGACAAAATTTGACACTCCAGAATTAGAGACGGTTTTTTATTTCATATTTGAGTTAGTATAAATTCTGAAAAGGCACTTTTCCTACGGGAAGCACTCCCGAAATTTCCTTAGTTTAGAGAAGGTAGATTATATTTTGACAAGTGGTGATTTCTAGCAATCCACTCTGTATGGGGGAGATTCTGCCATAAGTCTACCTTTCTTTGGGCACTGGCTTAGTGGTAGACTTAGACCTGATTCGCAGAAGGGCTTTTGAGTGAGATCGTGATATGGAGATTATCCTCCATGGACTTATAGATCTATCTTGGGAATTGGTTTGTCTTGTGTTACAGGTTCTCTTGATTGATTCGATTTAAAATCTGGACTAAATTCATCTTGATCCTATGAGGATAATCTTCTGTAATCACTGATAACAGGTCGGTTGGTTGACCGTCGACTTGTCCGCTCACGACACAGTTTTGCTTAAACCTGTACCTCACCTTGATACCTTAGCCCTGAGATCTAATATGTTTCTTTAAGGGTTTTAACCGAACTTCTTTTAATGTCCATTATAAAGAACTTATGAGATTTATCGAAAGTTTGACTCTGACTGGGGCTTGAGTGTGTGAGGCATGGTGTGAGTTACACGGAATAGTAAAGTTGACCACATTGGTGTATGACAATGTAGCGTTCGCATGTGTCTGTGTTTTATACAGGTTAGTGTCTTGGAGTCTGTGTGCGAGCCTTACTTTGGAGGCAATGAGAATGGCAACCATGTGCCGCATGATCTGTATACCCGATGAGTTTATGTTCCCCTCTCTTTATTTTACCTCGAGTCCTAATTTGATGTATGGAAATTGAGATGCTTGATTATTTTTCTAACTGATTTTGCTTGTTAATTAGTGTAGTTGGACGTTGGAATCCGTGGCAGCCGTCAAAGTCAACCCCCTTGACTTCTCTCCACACCATGGATGATAGAGCTGGTCTCCGGGGCAATAAGAGACGATTGCCACCACAGGTCCGCCGAGTGCAGAAGAGGGTGTGGTTCTCAACGACACTTGATGGTTGTCAAGCGTCGAGAGATCAATCCCTAAGGCCAGTGTCAGCCGACACTTGAGTGTCGAATGCGACCCTCGAGACTACGAGGGACCACATAATTATGGGTAGTACATAGTACGCCACCATTGCGACTACTTGTGTATGCATGCATTGCGAGTCCATATGAGTAAGCCCTACGTCCGCGCGGTTTTATACTAAGTCTCGCGCGCGTCGCCTATCTGATTTGGCTACAAAAGGGACTAGGAGTGTTGTTGAGTTGTTTGTTTTATGTCGTTATTTATATGTGTGTGTGCGTGAGTGTTTGAATTTTTATGTCTTTAGAGTGGTATGTAGCCCGTCCGTGGTTCGGTAGTGTGGCTCACTATCTAGGGCTTCCCTTACTCTTTTCAGCAGCTCAATGTAGATCAGGTCCTTTGCATAGGCATCTCTTACTTTCTGTTGCAGATCGGTCTTTATGCCTACATAGTGCACTATCGCGCCGAAGTAATTAAATCTCCTACTTAGCGCATCAGCTACCACGTTATACTTGCCTTTGACGAGTTTCAACTCGAAGTCATACTGGTCTATCTCAGCAGCCCATCTAGTCAACTTGGGCGTCATCTTGGCCTGTGTCTTTAACCATCTAAGAGTCTCGTGGATTGAGTAAACCTTGAAGTGCCTCCCAAGCAGGTAGTGTTTCCAGTGCTCTAGAACCTGCCTGAGAGCGTAGAGTTCTCTTTCATATGTCGATGCTGCGACTTTCTCTGAGGGAAGCCTAGCTGACATAAACTCTACGGGCCTATAACCGTTGCCGTCATCTTGCTGTAGAACGACACCTATGCCATATTGACTCGCGTCTGTAGTTACAACGAATGGTAATGATGGATCAACAACTTTGAGGACAGGGTACTTTATCAAAGCCTTCTTCAATTTCTTGAAGGTTGACGTACAATCCTGGTCCCACTTACAGATAGTCTCTTTCTTCAAAAGTCTACGAAGGGGAGCAGCGATCGTGGAGAAGTTCCTCACGAACTTCCTGTAGTAGTTAGTCAGTCCTAGGAATGAGCGCAACTCTGTGAACGTCTTAGGAGTCGGCCAATCTCTGATGGATGCAATCTTGTTGTCCTCAGGCCGAATGCCATCGCCGTCTAGTACATGGCCTAGGTAAAGGACCTGTGTCTTGGCCCACTCGCACTTCTTCGGGTTAATCTTTAAGTTAGACTCTCGCAGCTTGCTTAGAATCTGTCGTAGATGGCCCTCATGTTCCTCGAGGGTCTTGTTGAACACTAGGATGTCGTCTAGGTACACTACGATGAACCTATCTAACCATGGCCTAAACAAGTCGTTCATGTAGCGCTGAAATGTAGTTGGTGCATTAGTAAGTCCAAACGACATCACTATGAACGTCGTCTTATACTGATCGTCGGGATGCACCTCTATCTGATGGTACCCCGATTTCATGTCTATCTTTGAGAAGTACCTGCATCGCTGCACACGATATAACAAGTCATCTATACGTGGCAATGGCTCTGCGTTCTTAATTGTGATGGCGTTCAGTCCCCTGTAATCTATACACATGCGAAGCTCTCCCTCCTTCTTTGGGACAAAACGGTGACGAACTAGGCCTGATCCATTCTTTTTCTAGGAGCTCATCTAACTGTCTGCGAAGCTCCTCTAACTCCTTGGGAGACATCCTGTAGACTGCCCCCTTAGGTGTTTTACTGCCAGGTTCTGGATTGGTCTGGGCACAACTCATGAAGGTGCTTCCGATAAATCCTTGTACTATTCCAGCAGACTGGCGATAGGAGAATGGATATTCTCCTCTTCCTTAGGCTGGTCAGAAATTGGCCTAACATAGGCTACAAACACCTGCTCTTCGAGCTGCTCCTTTCGCACAAATCTAGCGAATGCAGGAGCGCTGAGGCAGCAATGGGCAAGGGGATTATCTACCCCAGACTCATGGAACAGGCGGACTTGAGACTCTCTTCTACGAGGATGGTCAAGGAGTGCAAAACCTTCTCTACCTTCCCATGTTTCTCTAGGCGAAAGTAGGTGTGGACCCCCTCAACATACTCTTCAACACGCATCCTGCTATTGTCTGCAAGGATGCTAGCTACAGGTTCCTCTAAACGTTGGACTTTTAGATTTAGCTTTAACTTCTTCAACGCTTTACGACTGATATAACTCCTAGTCGCCCCACTGTCTATTAGGGCTCCTACTCAAGCTCTAAATATTTCTACGTCTGCAAGGATTAGCTGTCCTTTACAATCCTTCTTCATCTTGGCCCAAGCTTGCCTCCTCTCTCTCAACTCCTCGGCTAAGCCTGTGAGGGAAGCGTCTAGAGAGACCCTAACACAAGCAGTCTCTGGACAACTTACTACACGCTGGCCTGCAACCTTTGCCATGGAGATATGTGGAGTGGGAACTCTACTTCGCGCGCACGCTCAGATCCACATACTCCTGGGGTAGGGGCAGTTGCGACCCCTACCGGCGGCTGTGTTTTGCTGCCCCAAACGCAGCACGGTCCCTATATTTAGGACAAATTTTGATAATGTGGCCTGGGTCCCCGCAGAATACGCATTGAGAACTGTTAATGCGTGCTTGTCGTACTCCCTGATCTATACCCAGATCTAGCCAAGGTCGACCCTCGGGCCGGACTGGGTGCCACCTTCCTTGTCTGGGGGGTGACCGACTAAAACGCGGACGGTTAGGCGGGGGACCTCCCCTTCCTCCCTCTTGGCGGTTGCCGTTGCCGCCAACCCCCTGGCCGCCCTGTCCTCGGCCACCTGGGGCCCGACCATTCTCGTCGGACTGTTGTCCTCCTCCTTGCGGCCTCCCTCTGGCCGCAACAGCAGCGTAGGTTCTCCCCTGTCCTGCGCTGTTGTTCTCCTCCTTCAGTCCCCACTCGATGTCAGAGTAAGGAACCTTGTCAGCACCACCTTTCTCCATTGCCAGAATTAAACTATCTTTGGCCTTGATTTGGCCCGAGATGGTGCGTCCCTTCCACGTTTTTCCCTTTGACAGATCTTTGTGCCAGAACGTGGTAACTGGCGACGCTTGGGCGGCAAATGCAACTGTCTCCCGACTAAGTGTATCATAAGTCATGCCCTGCTGATTCTTCTTTTCGAAGAATTGACCCTGAATATTTTCAGGCAAGGCACGATAGAAGAGGTTAAGAACCTGGGCATCGGTTACTCCATGCCCAAGGACCGCAATCAGTTAGTCCATGGCGGACTTGAGAGCGTGCACACTCTTCCACTGGCGAGTGTGTATCATTTGGAGTTTGTTGGAGGCTTTGAGGCCCCGCGTCACATCTGACAATTGCTCCCTGAGTGATTTCAAGAACTAAGAGAGGGGTGTAAGTCTCGAATATGTAACCATATCATTCTCACAGTTCGCAGCGCGGGCTAGCGACCAAAGCTAGTTGCCTCGCCTCTAAGGGCCTGGAAGGCCACCAAAACGTGGTTCTCAGGCGTGACTCCCTATAAGTACAGGTAAGAGTGCACATTGGCCTCCCAGTTATCGAAATCCTCACCCTTCTTTCCACTGAAGGGTTCGGGAAAGCGGACCTTGACTTTCTCACGGCGTGGTGGGGCCGGCTCCTCTTCCTTAGGAGTCGCCAACTTGGCGCCTTCAATGGCGCCCATGCAGAACTCTTGGGTCTTACTAATTGCATTATGAACTTCAGCCAGTAAGCACTTCATCATGTGGCTCGCAAAACCCTTGACCCCAGCGCGCATTGCATCTATCTTTACTTCTAAGGTGTGGATGAATTGCCTTTGCTCGCGGTAAGCAATTAGTAACGACTCTACACTTTGGGTCAGGGTAGCGAGTTTGGTGGCTATCTCAGTTTCGGCCCCAATCTTCCCCATCCTGGCTTCCGCCGCTTTCAGGTCCTTCTCTGCCCTTTCCGGCACTTCCAATCGTCTTACCCTCTCTTGGGACAGCCGGTATCTCCATGCCATTTGTTGTTCTTCCTCCTTCAGCTTCCTCCTCACCGTGTCCCTTTCTGTCTCAATTTGTATGGTACCGGTAATCTTCTCTCTCCAGCTGGGTTGACGATCTGGTCAACGGTCTTGGTCAACTCGCCGGTCAACGCTCCTGGTCAACACCCGGTCAACACCCTTGGTCAACTCTTGGTCAACAACCGGTCAACGTTGGTCACCTCCTGGTCAACATTGATCAACTCCTGGTCAACGTTGGTCAACTCCCCCGGTCAACCTTCCAACCTTCAGGTTATGGTGGACCTTCTTCTTCTTCGTCAAAACCTTCGTCTTTTCCACCTTGGCTATGGCTGACTTTGTCTCCCTCTTCGTCACCTTCTTCTTCCTTCTCTCTGCGTCTCTCTCTTTCTTCTTACTGATTGTCTTCTTTCCCGAGCTTGGCAGATATGGCTGCCATTCCCCCTTCTCTCTCTCTCTCTCTCTCTCTCTCTCTCTCTCTCTCTC
>BFEA01000009.1:4788399-4799356 GCA_003427395.1 Chara braunii | reverse complement strand
GACGAAGGAGGAGGAAGAGGAGGAGGAGGAGGAGGAGGAGGAGGAAGACGACGACGAGAACGGAGGACGAGGAGGAGAGATGGAGGACGAGGAAGGGGAGGAGGAGGAGGACCAGCGGGAGGAGAGGAGGAGGAGGAGGAGGAGGCAGTGAGGACGATGAAGGGGAGGTCGAGGTACTCACCGGGGCGATGGCAGCAGCTCCTCGGCAGCAGCAGCACGGCAGCACGGCAGCACGGCAAACCTCCTCTGAGTGCAAGGCGCTTGAGAACGGCGGCGGTAGCTCCTCGAAATGGCCGCGACAGATGACAACCCTACCGAGGCCCAGCCAAGCGAACAAACAGTAGGAAGTCCACGAAACAGTAGGTTTCGAAAATTTGAAACCTGGCGGTCCGGCCTTGAGCGGGGTGGGAAAATTTTTTTTTTTGGCCGTCGCAACATTTTTGGCGGGGGGCCTCCGATGTGCCGTTTCGACCCCCGCCTTTTTTTTTTTTTGGGGGGGGGGCGGGGTTCGGGCCGTGCGCCAAACAGTCGTGCGCCGTACGGTACGGTCTGGCCCGTGCGCCAGACATCTGGAATGTCGCGTACGACGTACGCTTGCAAGTATGCTATTGAGAGTATTGTCAAGACATGGTCAAGTCAAGAAAGCGACAAAGACTATTCTATYTCAGAACTCCTTCAGATCAGAATGAGGCAGATATTTGAAGTTGATCAGGCAGTGATGGATGCAGCAGAGAGGATGGCATCCAACAGACTATCGGATCAAGAAAGGTGGAACAAGAAAAGATATATAAGAAAAGAGAAATTGAAGATTGGAGATGTTGTCCTTCTGTTTGACAGTTCCCTTGAGACGCAATGGACTAAAAGGTTGGAGCCTTGATGGCTTGGTCCCTACAGAATCACAGGGGAAGCGGAGGGCAAAGTTTATGTGATTTCAGAGATGGATGGATCCAGGGTTCATGACATGGTGTCAGGGTCAAGACTTCGTAAGTTTATCTTCAAAGATCCCGACTTGATCCCTACAGTGACTTCAAAGAGAGGAAAGAGAAGTCAGCCATCCAAGTGAGAAAACAGTCATAGAGGACTGAGGAAAAAAAAAATACAGTGAGAAGCTGAAATACAGTGAAACAACAAGACTCGGTTTCAGTTGACTCAGATCATTCATGCATAGTCAATTCAACATTTCGGATTCAGCATTTCAGTTTCAGAACTTCAGTTTCATCATTTCAGTTTCGGTGATTTAATTTCGGTTTTCAGTTTCAACATCTCAGTTTCAGTATCTCAGTTTTCAGCAAGTCCTTTCATTCAATATTTCAGCAAACGACTAAGACTATATCTTTTGAGGCAGTGCTACAGTCGTTCCATGAGTGTCAAGTCCCTGAGAGTGGCGAAATAATTGTAAAATCAGTTTTTTACGTATTGACACAGTGTCAAAGATTTGAGAAGCTCATGGTTGTGGCACATCAAAAGATATGATCAATACTATCCTAAAGTAAAGAGAAGAGCATGGTGGGCATGAGGAAGTTCAGTTCTGCTCGACTAAGAGTAATCAGCAGAAGGACTTCGAGTCTCTGAGTAAAAATGTCCATCCAAAAGATTTAGATGAAGGCAAGCATGAAGAAGTTCAACTTTACTTGATCGAAAGTGGTCAGTAGAGGGACTTCGTGCCTTTGGCTAAGGACCTGTCTTCACTCAGACGAGGGAAGGGACCTCTCTAAGATCAGTGTTTCAGTACTTGAGACTGACGGGACGTCTCTTGGAAAAGAAATCCCAGTTGAGGGAAGGGACCTCTTTGGGGCTAGTACCAAGTTCTTTGCCTGAGGCTGAAGGGAGGTCTCTTGCAAACTCTTAGTGCTGGCTAACATGTTATTGTTCAGTATCTCTGGAGACTGACGGGAAGTCCCTTGAGAAATGGTTGTCCTGTTATGGGGGCATGGGCAGTCTGCTTGTGGTGAATCGTATGCTTGTTTGACTGTCTGTGCTTGCTGTTATCTTCACTAACCTCAGATGTTGTTGATTTCCGGGGCCAGCCAGAGCCTTACCGCAGTAGGTTGCAATCTGGTGGGGTCAGCAGGTCCCCGACGCGAGTGTCAAATTCCGTAGTCTGACTGAGGCTAAGGCTCCGGGGGCCTGGCCCGTGAGGTTGGAAGGGGTCAGCTGAAACCCTACCGCAGTAAGAGGATGCAATCCAGTAAGGTTAGCCAGAGCCTTGAGTTGTAGTTAGAACGGGTCCTACACTCGAAAATTTGGGCAGGGTAGCCAGAACCCTAGGCCAGAAGCTGGTGGGTGATCCGGTCCCCGACCGCCAAGGTCAAATCCGGATCGTGGACAGTATGACTGACGGGACGTCTACTGTTATAGGGTGCCCAGACCCGCTATAGTCTGGGTGTCCTGGCGAGAGTGCCCAAGGGCTACCATACTCGAGTAGTGGGTATGGTGGGTCCTGACCTGGTGGCAGGTCAAAGGGGCTGTCAAGACAAATGGTCTGACTAGTCCGGGCCTGAGGCGGGCCGAATGAGGGATGTCAGACTGACGGGACGTCTG
Source organism: Chara braunii (assembly GCA_003427395.1). Taxonomy (NCBI): domain Eukaryota; kingdom Viridiplantae; phylum Streptophyta; class Charophyceae; order Charales; family Characeae; genus Chara; species Chara braunii. The sequence continues at coordinate 4,796,815 of BFEA01000009.1, read as the reverse complement.
TCACCCCTAGCTAGTGGGAGGCTAAAACCAAGGCAATCAACTGATTCTGGGTGTGAAGGATTGTGGTGTAACATTTTATTATTTTATTATTTTATTATTTTACTATTATTTTAGTATTTTATTATTTTATTATCTTATTATTTTATTATTTATTCTTGGGATTTTATTTTATTCTGCTGATTGCATGATTGCTGTTTATCAGGAGATCTGCTTGCTGGGGCATGGTTATTGTCTGTGGGACTCGCTGATGTTGCTAGTATACAAATATTTATTTGAAGTTCCCAGACCAGAGGAAATGAAAAGGGTTTGGTATCCCCTCCCTTTTATCTGAGAAGTTGAGGAGACGCCTCACTCATACCAGAGAAGGAAAACAAGGGTTTGGTATCCCCATCAGTTGCTCGAGAAGCTGAGAAGACATCTCACTGAGACCAGAGAACAGAAAAGAGGGTTTGGTATGCCCTATCTTCAGCATGGCAGACTGAACAAGTGACTCAAGTAGTGATATCAGACGAATGATGTTTTGATCTTTTCAGCTGAGGTGGAACTCAAGGTAACTTTCCCTTGCTGTACAGTTCAAGGTGAGGACAGACCTCATAATGATAAGAAGCCAGAATCAGCTGCAAGCAAAGAAAATGGAAACATAATCCTTCTTAAATTTATTTGGTGGCCGGCAAGCGGCCTGGTTCACGAGGAACCGACGTCCCTGGCCCAAGGTAGCCAAACTCTCAGGCCTGGGACGCTATGAAGTGGACTAGATTGAGAATTTTGTGAGCCAAAAATCGGATTCAAAAGGCTGAGAAAAAGTCGCGCTTATATAGGACATAAAAGACCGCAAAGCTGGAAAAGGAAGAGAAGAAAGAAGATGCTGAAGAGAACACAGTCACTGGGATGATGGGGGGATGAGACAGTACATGGAACAGAGGGAGGCGGAGCAGGCACTATAGCCTTGCTTACAGCAGGGGTGGAAGGAGCTCTGGGGATATAAGGACGAGAAGAGGCGCTGGGTGTACCATAGCGTGCGTCGAAATTCTTGCGAAGGAACTCCATCCTGTCAGGAGATGGAGTTCTCTCGTACCACCCTCCTAACGGGTAACGAGGGTATGGCCTTAAACGGCCATAGCCTCGCGGCTCCTCCTCTTCGTCCTCCTCTGAGCTATAATCCCGCCGTGCCCCGGCCGGCGGCTCCTCTTTAGCCTTCACTCCTCTTCCTCCCCTTCCTCTACCCTGTCCACGACGCGCTTCAGGCATGACGAAAGATGAGAAATCAATTAAGATAGAGACAAGAAACAGGGAATAGTGCTAAGGGTTATAGCCAGAAAGAGTGAGTGGGATTTACACTAAGAGCAAAGAAACTATTAAAGGGGGGAAGAAGAAGATGGCTAAGATGGATACAAAACATTACAGTACGTCAAAAAAAAAAAAAAAAAAAAAAAAACCTAGAACTGAGAAAAGAAAGTTAGCGCCAGAAGAGAAAGCTAACACTAAGAGAAAAGGCTAGCGCAGAGAAAGAAATCTAGTGCAAAGAGAGATGGCTAGCGCGGAGAGTGAGGACGAACACTTGGGGAAGAGGTGAACGCAGAGAAGAAAGGTGAGCGCAAAGAAGGAAGGTGTGCTCAGAGAAGTACGAGCGCTGTGAGAGAGGTGAAGAATCAGTTAACGCAAAAATGGTAGTGCGGAAATCGCCTAAAGCCGCAATGGAAATGAGCGAGAGCATATTGGGTTGCACTGTTTTATATCGAAACTTCTCGTTCCGACCCAGCGGGGACGCTGGGTGGGGGTTTGGTATTATGTCGGAGGGCACGGTGTCCCGACCCTCCTGTGTACCAAGTCTCTGCATAGTACTAGTTTCCTGCTCTGGTGCCTGGATCGTTTCTCGGCGTGGACAAGTCCCGGTGGTGTAGCCCTCAGCAAAAGGGGTGCGCCACAGGACTTCCATTGGTCCACGCAGGCTCGGCACCCTGCTGTACAGCAGAGCACAACCGGCCTGTGACCGTGGTAGCCGCCAGGTTCGCCCTGGGACGCGAAGGTGAGAGGGCAGGCTCAGTCTTTTCAACTGCTCGCCGAGCGCCCCTCTACTGAGTTATGGGAAAGGTGCATGAGACAGAAAGTCATTGTCGGAAAAGAAAAGAGAAAAATAAAAATAAAACGCCAAAATTTAAACCCGCTTTTGTATGGGGAAAATCCGGTGGCCGCAAGTCACTGAGATGCTACGATTTCCTGTCTATAGTTATTATTATTATTTACATAACTTCCTATTCTTAGCTTCTCAACTGTTGTTTTGTCACTTCGTAGGGAGGGCTGTTGATTCAGGTTTCAGACTGCAACTGGTCTCATGGTCTGGGTCTTACCTGACCCCTCGTATATCCGTACCAAACCTATTTGTCCGAATCGCGCGGACCCCGGTGGCCAGAATAAGGGACAGATACAGTGAGAACTAAAAAGAGGAAAATAGGAAAAGAAAGAAAAGGAGGGAAGAGGTTGAAAATCGGGTTTTTAGATTCTGCGTAAACGTGGGTCGCTGTCCAGGCAGGGCTGGTGCACTAAGAGATTCTAGGACGCCACCCTTTCCTTCCCTTTCCTTTTCCTGCGGTCATTATTATTATTATTATTATTATTATTTTTATTATTACTATTATTACTTAGTTTTTCTAATTTTGATTTCTACCTGTTGGCCTGTCCTTTCGCGGGAAGCCAACGGTTCGAATTTCGAGCCATCGATCCGTGGCCTGAGTAGGCCGACCTTGCATATACTATTCGCGGGTGAGCCCCGATCTGGCATCGTGCGATAAGACCCGATCTGGCATCGTGCGATAAGACCCGATCTGGCATCGTGCGATAAGAAGGGTGACCCGCGGCCGCATCGGTAGGAGGCCTATCACCCCCCTGTGGAGGGTCATAAGCCCCCTCCTTGCCATCGGACATGGGTAMCCGATGAAGATAGGCCTGCACCGCATTTTAAAAAGGGGGAAAGTGACTTCTAGTACCTCGTTATGGGACCACAGCGCCAAACTTGCAGTCATATTGCTAGGGTCTGGGACTGACAAGTGCGAGTTTGGTTCGCGATMAACCRTTGGGTTCTGGGCTTGAGTATTATTTTCCAAAAAATAATTATTAATCCATTGTTTTAAGATTCTTGAAAAGCGGTAAAGTCTGAAAAGGACTAATCTAAGTCCCTCGTTCAGAACGYAGAGGAAAGCCCTATARGAAAGAAGAGTGAGTCGGGATATCATCCRCAGCGAGCCACCCGGTAGCACGCAGTCTGTACCGCAGGCTCCGGTGTAGGGAGGTGTGCTATCGAAAGTTGGTGACTTTGCGCTGTGCTGTTTAYCGGGCAGAYGCTGGCTATAGAGAAAGAGCAGCTATGGYGCTGCATGGGTACARGCCCGGGTACTGGTWTCACCAGGSCCGTTGGAAGCCCGTGTCCGGGGAAGGGCMCTGGATTACCGTCATACTCAATTATGACGGTGGAGATGAGCTGGTACTGAAGATCAACGTGGAGGGAGCAAGAGAGGGGGAGATGCGGACTAACCCCAAGCTGCAGGACGCGATTTCGGAGGCGAGAGACCGAGCGGAGAGAYGCTGTAGACGGGACGGAGTGACGGCAAGGCTACGGATAATGGTGGCTTATCACGAAACTGAGACCTCGATGGACACAGCGGACCTGGAACAGGTCCACCAGGACAGAGACTCAGGAGGGGAAAGTGAGATGAGCGACGCAGATCGGGAGACGGACCTCAAGTCCTSGAACAGACCAGRCGAGATCCAGAGGCATCACCGAGCCGCGAGGCCGGTGGAGGAGGGACCCRAGGCAAGCTCGCGACAACTGACACCCAGGGGTCGCAGGACGGGTGAGAAGCAGGGCAAGGGGAAAAGACAGGTCTGAGAAAACATGCGCGCGACGTGTGGCAAACAGAGAGAGAGAGAGAGCAAGGGGAAGTCAATGAAGGAAGAGGACTACGAGTAGGACACGATTGAGCGAGAGGCGGTTGATGTCAACCACAGTCTCTCGGTTCACCCGCGGTCGTTCTACGTCTGCTGAGTTGCAGAGAGTCTTCATGCTGAGACAGGGGACTCGTGTGTGAGAAGGAAGGCAATGTCGGGGACCAACGAGGACTGGACCACCGAGGGTAGAGTAGCATAATACGGGCTGGGCCCGAGGAGACAATGCGCGTATGTGGGTTACGCATCTGCGGCCTGAAGTGGGTAGAGGCGGTCAACGAAAAGAGAGGATGGTGAGGGCGAAAACTGAGATGAGCTTGTGAAGCGTGACGGATGTCAGTCGCGTTTCGCGCGCTGACACGACGTTTTCTGCTCATACCGCAGTGACAAAAGAGACAAGAGAGAGATTCTGCCGGAATAACGTTGGTAGTGGCCATCAGAAGAGGGGTTGCTTATGCGAGGCATAGTCGAGGTCATCATGAGATCAGCTTATCGTGCTCCAGCTACGACCCCTCCTCCATCTTGGACACAAAACGGCCTCCCTTCGCTTGTTGTGTGGACTGCAGTCGCCAGCAATGTCCAGTATGTAATCGATGAAAGGCTGAGTTGTTTCCAGCGCAGGTAATGTCATCAATAGTCTAATTGGAGTTTACGTCAACCACTCAAGTGTACTCCATGTGGCCAGATACTTAGAGAGAGATGCTCTTCGGCGGAGAATGAGGGAGGTAGTTGTCTGGGAGTGAGATATGTTGCTAGGGACACACGAGTGAGATGTCTCTTTGAGGTCAGGTTGACGCGCAACTTTGTGTTCTCTCGTACTACTCATGTTCTTGCGGCCAGATCATTACGATGCGCATCGACGCACGCTAGTTACACTTGGGAACCGTTAAGAAAAGAGAGGGAGGGGGTCGTATCGTCTAATCCTGATTGTTCGCTGGCAAGAAGTCTATAAACTTACCTCTCAGACAATGAGCTCCGTGAACGATGATGGCGCGTTAAATCTTGATGGAATTTCATCTGTGTGAGCTAATGGTAGGAAGGGAGTGAGCGTTTAAAGTACTCAGCATTGACGATTCGGAGTGCGAGGATTGTTCTTGACAGGGAATGTGTAGAGACGGTTAAGAGGCGGTACGTATGGCCGCTGGTGAGAGAAGTCGTCAAGGTGAGGTTGGAATGGGTTTTAGAGATCAGTGAGAGATGGGGTAAGACGTATGGCAGACTCTGATCTTCGTTTGACGTTCAAAGGTTGAGGTCTGACAATATCATATGAGCAGCCAATTTAAATTGTGATAACGTGAGGCGAGTAGTAGGTAAAACGATTCTCTCTGAGAACCTTGTAAAGCTTGTGGTGCGATAACCCACACARCAGGAAAATGAGRTGAATTAMGTTCTGATCTAAGTTACTCTCTTGGTTCTGACTACGTGATTCCAGTGGCTGCAGATCCCACTCGCTTTTGTTGTATGCATAAGTCCCCTGGGAACAGACCACTAGTGCAACATAGACTTCGGTCTCATGCCCTCTTATCTTTTCCTTTTCCTTGTGTGAGACTGAGCGAGCATGTGCACCCGCGAACTTTTACGTGCTCTCCTGATCGAATGCTGGCTCGGGATTATGCGAGTTTCTGTTTTGAGATCGACGTTTAATTAGGTGCACGGTCATACGAGCTTGCATGCGTTAGAGTGAACTGACTAAAGCGCTACCTTGCCCACTTTAGAGCGTGATGGCAGTAAACTCAAAGTTTGTTTGAGCATACAAGCTCACCCTTGAACCCACCAAGTGTACTTACCTGTCAAGGGAGACGCAGCGATGATTTCCCTGCATCGTTATATGGTTCTGCCTTCTTTGGATAAATGGGAAAGAGAAAGTCTATGCTAAGAAAAATCTYTTATATTCTTACCAAGTTTCTACTTGACGGTGACTAGCGTGCGGCCTGAGTTTTTCCTACTATGGTGGGAAGAGTCTCAATCATACCTTGACGGGTCTTGCGAATGAGACCTACTGCGAAGAAGCATCGTCAACACACCAAGTCTGTATGTCGCCAACTCACAAGGTAAGCGGCAAATCGAACCAGCTCTGATACCAAATTTGCAAGGAACATGAGTGTGAACGAAGTACAAAAATCCAAATTGCAAGTCACCCTGAAGTCCATGTAGTCAAGCAAAGAGCAGATAGCACATTGGAACCAAGATACCATCCATTGAGAATGATACAGCAGAATCGAGAGTCAATGTCCATACCCGAAGGGCCAGACCAACATTAGAACCCAATGTAGCTCTCACTTCGAATGGCGTCGGGCGCCCTATCTACTCTACAGCCTATCCCTACAACTATAGCATGACGCGACCAGGACGTCTTGAAGACCAGCGTGCTTGACGTCAACACCAATGCCGACCTCCTCTCGCACACCAGGTAAGTACTCACTCGCTCTCCTCTTCTCTTCCCTGACTCCCACTCATCGTCTCCTCCTTCCGAAGACCACCTTCGCCCTCACCTCCTTCTGCGCCCTCCTGCAGCTCGGCTATGGCTGCCAGCGCCTTGCACCCCAGCTGCGCCCTACTGCTTAGCGCCAGCCAGCTTTCTCTCAGCCAGAGCGTAGCGCAAGCACTCCGCTCCAATGCAGCAGCGTAGCGCAAGCACTCCGCTCCAATGCAGCAGCGTAGCGCAAGCACTCCGCTCCAATGCAACAGCGTGCCCGCAATGCCTGGATTGGCCAAGATCCCTTCCCCTGCGCCCAGACTGCCTATATGCAATGGTAGGCGCGTGTGCGGCCCCTCTAGCCTGCAACTTGGCCCCAGTATCTGTGTCCAGGCCCAATGTAGATGGGGCCCAGACTTTTACAGTTGCGCCCATCAGCCCAGGGCCGATGTCCAGATTCAGATAGCGGGCCGGTTTTCCCATTGGTACGCTCGGTCTCTATGACGACAATGCTGCTTTTCAATTGGCCAGCGTCCAATGTGTGATGTGTCGGCCTCCCCTGGCTTGTGCCCAGGGCTCAACCAACTGAGGCCCTGGGCTCAATTGCTTCTGCAGGAGTCTGGGCTTCACGATGCACTCCAACCAAGTGGCGTGCTGCAACTGTCCGATACGCATTTCACGAAATGTTGAAAGAAAGGCCTCTCGTGGATATTCTGGCCCGCCTTCACTTAGGGCGGGCATGAGGCTTGCTGGGGGCCTTAACCCAGAACATATGCATGTTGACAAGGCCCCAATGAGGGCTCAATCCTCACAGAAGTGAGAGAGGAGGAGGGAGAGCTTGAGGAAGAAGAAGGGAGGAAGGAGAAGGGAGAAAGGAGAAGGGAGAAAGGAGGATGGAGGAGGACGGAGTACCGAGTGGACACATGGAGGATGGGAGGGGTGGATTAGTCGCTCGGATTAAAGAAAAAAAAAAAAAAAAGTGACGAAGGAGGGAGAAAGGAGGAAGAAAGGAGTAGGGAGAAATGAAGGGAGGAGGAGGGAAAGATGGAGCGAGAAAGTGAGAGAGGAGGAGGGAGAGATGGAGGAAGAAGAAGGGAGGAAGGAGAAGGGAGAAAGGAGGATGGAGGAGGACGGAGTACCGAGTGCACACGTGGAGGATGGCAGGGGTGGATTAGTCGCGCGGATCACTAAGAAAAAAAAAACGAGAGAGGAAGGAGGGAGAATGGAGGAGGGAGAAAGGAGGAAGAAAGGAGGAGGGAGAAATGTAGGGAGGAGGAGGGAAAGATGGAGTGAGAGAAAGTGAGAGAGGAGGGAGAGATGGAGGAAGAAGAAGGGAGGATGGTGAAGGGAGAAAGGAGAAGGGAGGAAGGAGAAGGGAGCAAGGAGAAAGGAGAAAGGAGAAGGGAGAAAGGAGGATGGAGAAGGGGGAAGTACCGAGTGGACACGTCGAGGATGGGAGGGGTAGATTTACCGCACGGATCATTAAAAAAAGAAAAAAAGAGAAAAAAAAGGAGTGACGAAGCAGGAAGAAAGGACGAGGGAGAAAGGAGGAAGAAAGGAGGAGGGAGAAATGGAGGGAGGAGGAGGGAAAGATGGAGTGAGAGAAAGTGAGAGAGGAGGAGGGAGACATGGAGGAAGAAGAAGGGAGGAAGGAGAAGGGAGAAAGGAGGATAGAGAAGGAGGGAGTATCGAGTGGACACGTGGGCGATGGGAGGGGTGGATTAGCCACGCAGATCATTAAACCACCAGTACCTCCCCCACTGTTGGGAAATTACGCGATACCGATCAGTAGCCAAACTTTTCGGGGGTCAGCAGAGCCTCGGCGTGGATTCCCAACAGTGGGTACCAACTCAGTTTTTTCGATTTTTTTATAATTTTTTTTTTGTTATTTTATTTCTTGGTCGGACGTTTTTTTGGCCCTGGACCACCGTGGACAGTGGCGGCGATGTGGAAACGCTACCGGGTCCCTCCGGCGGCGGTTGTTGCGTGGCAGTTGGCCGGTCGGTGGTGTGCGGTCGCCGGTGGATGGTCCGTGGTGGGGGACCAGGTTCGTGGGGGGGT
>BFEA01000009.1:4753395-4774780 GCA_003427395.1 Chara braunii | reverse complement strand
GTGTGTGTGCGTGTGTGTGTGTGTGTGTGTGTGTGTGTGTGTGTGTGTGTGTGAGAGAGAGAGAGAGAGAGAGAGAGAGAGAGAGAGAGAGAGAGCTCATGATCTGTTCAATTGTGTCAAGAGTTACATGTGCATATCGTTCAGCCAACTGCCAAGCACAGGATGTCTTGGAGTCTCCTACCACTTCATGCCTTTGACAGCAAGGAAAAGCAAATTAGAGGAAGTAGACGTATAAGGCTCATGGGTACTGCCGACAGTGCATAGTATCATCAGTGTTCCACGTTTCGAATTATTCAGAAGTGTGCAGACGGGCGTGTCTCTGAAGGTGTGTGTGTGTGTGTGTGAGAGAGAGAGAGAGAGAGAGAGAGAGAGAGAGAGAGAGAGTCCTTGCACTTTTTTTTCTTTTTGGGCGGACTTTTTTTTTTTTTTTTTTTTTTTTTTGCGCCACACTTGGTGCGATGCGCGGTGCGGTGCGCAAGGTGCGCCAGACGTGCACTGAGGCGCGCACCTCAATGCGCCGCAACTATGAGATATACCCTAAAGCACATACATATCAGAACAACAAAAAAGAAGTAAAAATTCAGGGAAATATGGCAGTTTCGGTGAAAATTTCGCTCAATTTTGGGCTTCCATTAATCGCTTCTCGCCAACAGGCCCCTGTGTTTTGGATTTAATGTTGTCACTTTTGAATCTTTTCATGTACTGCCTTGGGCACTGGGCCCTGTTTTTTTTTTTTTTCCAGGTTTTTCTTTGCAGTCCGAACATTTCCAGACGTTCCAGACAGTCCGGGCTGTCTGGACCTCAGCATGTCCAGAAGTCTGGACGGTCCAGATGGATGTGTGTCCGGTTGGACGCCATGTGATGTTCAAGTCCGGGCGCGGGTCTGGCGATCTCCAGGTCCAGGTCCAGCGTAGCCATGGTCTACAGTATTTACGTTCGTGGTACAACTTGGGGGTTCCCGCAAAACCGTGGATTCTCGCACGAATACTAATCGCTCGTTGATAGGATCACTCTGCACAGCTCCCATCGATTCATCACAGACTATATCATCATCCCATGCTTGGGATGTCTGGCGTGCAGTTGTTGAACCTTTATGGTCATACTTTCACACAATTTGGTGACGAAAGGGAAAAATGCCTGCCCACAACTTTCTTTCGAGTATTTTTTTTCCTTTCTTGAAAAGGGCGAAGGCCTTCAGATATCATCACTGAACTGACCGGCCCCAGGTGTTTCAGAACGACTCCATTCTGTTCATCAGGTTGATCTGGGGTTGATCTCGGGTCTGTGTTTCAACAGCTCAGGGGTGTATGAACTGAGCTTGGCTAGTTGGTTGCGCCCACAGCTTTTGCCATTTGCAGAAGCATCGATTCAACACTTACCTTACCATTTCAGCTTTTTCTTCTTTCAGAGTTTTTTGTTTTGTTTTTTCCCCCAGAAATTCAGATGAAACGGTTTTCACCTGTCAGCAGTAGCGAGCGCAGATCCCAGGGCTCGATCCCTAGTTCCCATCTTACCCGTGTACAGTATCTGTGTTGACCCCGAGTGTTTGAACCGGTGACCTGTGTTTTGACAGTTGTTGTTGTCTGTCGTAGGTCGGTGTAGGGCTAGGGGTTCGATCTGTAGACCTGTCGGATAGGAGTCCTAGTGAGTTCTAGAAGTCGTAGCTGTAGACTTCCCGAAGGGTCAAGGTCGTAGCTGCTACAGTCCAGAAAGGTCAAGGTCGTAGCCGCTACAGTATCGAAAGGCCAAGTCTACGGCCTTCCGGAAGGTCCGAGTAGTGGCCTTTCGAAGTTCCCCACGTTTAGGCTGAGGCAAGTGGGCAAGTGGTGAGGCAAGTGGTGTAGTCTACCCGTGCTGAGTCAGCAGTCCCAGTCCTAGGCAGTCTTGGTACAGTCAGGCAAATACCGCATGGGACTCTGTGCACTATGGGCATGGGAAAGGGCCAGACCAACGAGCTGCAGAAGTATAAATCAAGAGGCAGCGCCCAGTCATTCATTCATTCCTGCGGAAGCCATGCCGAAGCGCTGCCACAGTGACTTGTGTGAGGTGGTCTGCAGAGGATCCTGAAGTCGAAGTGGGCTGAGGGGAGTTAGCGCAGCCATAGCTGCTTGTAGAGTGGTGTTAGTTGGCGGCCATAGCTGCTGTAGGTTAGCAATAGGTGTGTATGTGTATGTGTACAGTGTGTGTGCTTGGGGTATCCAGGGTGATCCAGAGTTGAGGTGTGAAGTGAACAGTGTTGTGAGACACAGTGACGAGAGTTGTGATGTGTAGGTGCTGATGCACCATAGCCTGTGAAGTGAGTATGCATCTGAACTATGTTCTTGGTTTCCATATCTTCGAGCTTTGAGTTGGGCGCGTTGCGCCAGTGTGATTCACCATCTGTTTGTATGCATGCGGAGTGAAGAAGTATGCGAGTCTGATTGCACTGGTTTCAGAGCTGGTACCCGTTACCCCATGCGCTACCGCCGTTGTTGCAGGAGAGAGACGCTTGAAGAAGAAGTCCGCCATAACTTTTAGGCTAGTGCCCCTAGTTGACAGAGTTTGAACCGGAGTGAAAACGTGGGTTTGACTGCAGGTGCTGGGCATCTCGGTCTGGATTGCAAGGACTGTGGTTGTGAAAGCTTTCGTCGGCCGTGGTAATCTGGCTGGAACGAAGGGTAAGATTTTGTGGTTCATAGAGAGTCAGTCAGTTAGTTGTCTGGGTAGGTCTACGTGGTGAGGAGTGGGACAACTTTGTCGTGCACCTGAACACCATGGACGACTACCCCATGTACGGCTTGCTCGTGGGGTTCTCCTTTTGGGGGACCCTTTGGCGTTTACGTGTAGGGTAGACACCCGTACGGGGACGAGCACCTCGCCCTACACGGCCGAGCAGGAAGCCAAGGCCGCCGCCATTTTACAGGAGAGAGGAGAGAAGGAGGAGGCCAAGAAAAAGGCCTTGATAGAAGAACAGGCGGCGAAGTTAAAGAAGATTGAGGAGGAGATGGCCAGAGAGAGAGAGAGAGGTTAAAGAAAGAAGAGGAAGAGAAGCTCAAGGCGGTAGAAGAGGAGGAGGGGGTGGAAGAAACACCACTGGAAAGGCGAAGGGCAGGAGAAAGAGGAGAACCCAGTGGCACTAAAGAGGACCTAATGGAGAAGAAGATTACAGAGTGGGTTGCTGGACTATCCCACACCACATGAGCCTATGGCAGAGGTTGCAGGCCGGTCCCGAAATAGCTGTCCAAAGACTGCTTGTGCTAGGGTCTCTCTAGGCACTTCCCTCACAAGCGTGGCCGATGAGCTGAAGGAGAGAATGCCCGCCTGGGCCAAGATGAAGAAGGAGAGTAGAGGACAACTAGTTCTAGTAGATGTAGAAATTTTTAGAGGTAGAGTAGGGGCCCTAGTAGATAGTGGGGCCACGCTCAGCTACACAAGTAGAAAGGCGCTGCAGAGTTGAAGCGGGGGCTGGAAGTCCAAAAGTTAGTAGACCCCGTGAGTATCCTCGCAGACAACCGCACAATGCGAGTAGAGGATTATGTAGAGGGAGTCCAGACATACTTTCGCCTAGAGAAAGATGGGAAAGTGGAGAAAGTTTTCCATTCCCTGACTCTCCTCGTAGAGGACAGCCTTCCTTTTGATATAGTCCTAGGGATGGACTGGGGAGAGGCAGTTGGGGCCACACTCCATTTGAGAGAGCACGAGTGTAGGATCCCTAGTCCGTCAGGCGGAGTCAAGACTGCCCGTCTGTTTCATGTGTCAGGAGTATGCAACTCCCTGGCACATTGCTGCCTTAGCGCTCTTGCGTTCGCAAGACTAGTGAAGAAGGAGCAGCTAGAGGAACAGGTCTTTATAGCCTATGTTAGGCCATTGACTGAGCCTAAGGAAGAGAAACCTATAGACCCTGCTATTGCCAAGCTACTGGAGGAGTTGACAGACTTAGCCAAGCCGCCAATAGGAGTAGTACCACGGCCAATCCAACATCGCATCGAGATAGAGCCTGGCAGTAGAACTCCTAAAGGAGCAGTGTATAGGATGTCCCCGCGGGAGTTGGAGGAGCTACGCAAGCAATTAGACGAGCTCCTAGAGAAGGGTTGGATTAGGCCCAGTTCGTCTCCATTTGGAGCACCTGTGCTGTTTGTCCCCAAGAAGGAAGGAGAGTTCAGAATGTGAATAGACTATAGGGGTCTCAATGCGATTACAGTGAAGAACGTAGAGCCACTGCCCTGTATAGATGATCTTTTAGATCGGGTGTGCAAGTGTTTTTCGAAGATCGATCTAAAGTCTGGATATCATCAGATAGAGGTCTATCCTGATGATCAGTACAAGACTGCATTCCGGACTAGATATGGGCACTACGAGTTTGTAGTTATGCCCTTTGGACTAACGAACGCGCCAGCCACTTTTCAGCGCTGTATGAATGACTTGTTGAGGCCGTGGTTAGATAGGTTTGTAGTAGTTTACTTAGATGATATTCTAGTGTTCAGTAAGACCCTCCAGGAGCATGAGGGTCATCTGAGGCAGGTCTTGGAGAAGCTCAGAGAGGCTAACGTCAAGATCAATGCAAAGAAGTGCGAATGGGCCAAGACCCAAGTTTTGTATCTAGGCCATGTCTTAGACAGAGATGGCATTAAGCAAAAAGACAGCAAGATCGCAACGATTAGAGATTGGCCTACACCCCGCACATTGACAGAATTGCGGTCGTTCTTAGGCCTAGCAAATTATTATAGGAAGTTTGTGCGCAACTTCTCCACCATCGCTGCGCCCCTTCGCAGGTTGCTAAGGAAAGAAGCGATCTGGAAGTGGGACAAGGACTGCACGTCTGCCATGAAAAAGTTAAAGCAGGCAGTCCTTAAAGTAGCCGATCCGTCCTTACCTTTCGTCGTCACTACTGACGCGAGCCAGTACGGTATAGGTGCTGTGTTACAGCAAGACGATGGTAATGGGTATAGGCCCGTAGAGTTCATGTCTGCCAGAATGCCTTCAGAGAAGGTTGCGACATCTACCTATGAGAGAGAACTCTACACTCTCAGGCAAGCATTAGAGCACTGGAAGCACTACTTGCTTGGGAGGCACTTTAAAGTCTATTCAAACCACGAGACATTAAGGTGGTTGAAGACTCAGGCCAAGATGACACCTAAGCTGACTGGGTGGGCCGCAAAACTAGACCAATATGATTTTGAGCTCAAGCCCGTCAAAGGGAAATATAACGTAGTTGCGGATGCTCTATGTAGGAGAGCCGCCTACTTTGGAGCTATAGTCCATTATCTAGATATAGGGAGAGACCTGCAGCAGAAAGTGAAAGAGGCATATGTGCAGGACCCTATCTATAGCGACCTCCTCAGGAAAGTCAAGGAGGCCCCAGAGACCGAGCCAGATTACCGCACTACTGATGGACTGCTATTCGAGAAGACTAACGTAGTAGACAGGTTGTGCATCCCCAACAGTGAAGAGATCCGTAGTTTGATCCTAGGAGAATGTCACGATACAGAGGGACACTTCGGTTGGCAAAATATTTTAGCCAACCTAATGCACGCGTACACCTGGCCAGGGATGAAGAATGACTGCATAGAGTATGTTCGCAGTTACAAATTTTGTCAGAGGAATAAGACTACTACGCGTGCCCCGCTAGGTCTTCTCATACCCTTGCCTATTCCTGACCAGCCAGGAGATTCAGTATCCATTGACTTTATGGATGCTGGCGTCAAGAGTAGGCACGGTAAGAGCCAAGTCATGGTCGTAGTCGATTGATTTAGCAAATATGTTGTTTTTGTTCCTTTGCCTTTTGAGGCACGTACAGAGTTAGTGATTCAAAAGTTTTTTGATCATTGGGTCAGTGAGCACGGGGTCCCATTGTCCATAGTTAGTGATAGAGACACCCGGTTCACTAGTCAGAACTGGCAGAAGTTGATGAGAGTCTATGGCTCCAAGTTGTTAATATCATCTGGCCGTCATCCAGAGACCAACGGTCAGACTGAACATATGAATAAGGTCCTGCAGCAAGTTCTGCGTATGTATATTAGACCTGATCAAGTCAATTGGGACGAGATGCTCCCAAGCCAGCGCCTACAACAACAGCGTGCACTTCTCTACCTGTCGCACTCCCAACGAGTTACATAAGTCTTTCAGACCGCGTAGACCATTTGAAGGACTCAACCGGGATCAGATACAGAGGCTACCGCCCAGTACTAGGAAGTTTGCACTACAGCACGAAAAAGAGCTAGCTACCGTGATAGAGAACCTCAGGAAGGCCCAACATCGAATGATAGAGCAAGCTAATAAGCACCGTCGCCCGTGACAGTTTCAAGTAGGCGACTTAGTCTGGGTCAAGTCTAAAGAGTTTGCTCCTGAGGAGAACATCTCGCAAAAGTTACTGCCCGCGTATAGAGGACCGTGGCCAGTTCTAGAAGTCAAGGGTGGAGAGGATGGGTCGTCCTACACAGTAGAAATCCCAGCGCACCTCCACACCTACCCAGTGTTCCATCAAGTGATCAGTTCCCATCGAGGAGGTCCATGATCCCTTCGAGTGATCAGTTCCCATCGAGGAGGTCCATGATCCCTCTGGATATGGACGACAGGTACGACATTGACGGCATCGTAGGTGAAGATGTGTTCAGGACAGGAGGTAGAGGTCATCCACAGAAACAATATATGGTCGATTTGCCTATCAGGAGCCAGAGGACGACCGCTGGTTTACAAGAACCGAACTTCTAGAGACAGCTCCCGACATAGTTAGAGCCTATGAGAGAGATAAGAAAGGGAAAGGTCCTGCCTTGGACTGAATTATTCTCGGAGGACCTCGAATTTAGGCCGGCGGGAGTGAAACAGTTTTCACCTGTCAGCAGTAGCGAGCGCAGATCCCAGGGCTCGATCCCTAGTTCCCACCTTACCCGTGTACAGTATCTGTGTTGACCCCGAGTGTTTGAACCCGTGACCTCTGTTTTGACATTTTTTGTTCTGTCGTAGGTCGGTGTAGGGCTAGGGGTTCGATCTGTAGACCTGTCGGATAGGAGTCCTAGTGAGTTCTAGACGTCGTAGCTGAAGACTTCCCGAAGGGTCAAGGTCGTAGCCGCTACAGTCCAGAAAGGTCAAGGTCGTGGCTGCTACAGTATCGAAAGGCCAAGTCTACGGCCTTCGGGAAGGTCCGAGTAGTGGCCTTTCGAAGTTCCCCACGTTTAGGCTGAGGCAAGTGGGCAAGTGGTGAGGCAAGTGGTGTAGTCTACCCGTGCTGAGTCAGCAGTCCCAGTCCTAGGCAGTCTTGGTACAGTCAGGCAAATACCGCATGGGACTCTGTGCACTATGGGCATGGGAAAGGGCCAGACCAACGAGCTGCAGAAGTATAAATCAAGAGGCAGCGCCCAGTCATTCATTCATTCCTGCGGAAGCCATGCCGAAGCGCTGCCACAGTGACTTGTGTGAGGTGGTCTGCAGAGGATCCTGAAGTCGAAGTGGGCTGAGGGGAGTTAGCGCAGCCATAGCTGCTTGTAGAGTGGTGTTAGTTGGCGGCCATAGCTGCTGTAGGTTAGCAATAGGTGTGTATGTGTATGTGTACAGTGTGTGTGCTTGGGGTATCCAGGGTGATCCAGAGTTGAGGTGTGAAGCGAACAGTGGTGTGAGACACAGTGACGAGAGTTGTGATGTGTAGGTGCTGATGCACCATAGCCTGTGAAGCGAGTATGCATCTGAACTATGTTCTTGGTTTCCATATCTTCGAGCTTTGAGTTGGGCGTGTTGTGCCAGTGTGATTCACCATCTGTTTGTATGCATGCGGAGTGAAGGAGTATGCGAGTCTGATTGCACAGATGTTTGAGGTATGTAGACACACATATTCTGTCTGATACATGCGGTCAATAAGTTCATTGCATTGTTGGTGGTGGATGAGTGTAATACGTCGGCGCTATGGATCCCTCGGGGTTGGGCAAATGAATAGAATAGGTCAAATGTCCTAAACACACCAAAGTTGAGAAGTTCAAACTTCAAAGTGCTAATTCCTGCGGTCTTATGCTTAATGATTGGCATGACAAACTCGGTGTGTGTGTGTGTGTGTGTGTGTGTGTGTGTGTGTGTGTGTGTGTGTGTGTGTGTGTGCGTGTTTATTTCCAGTTGCGGGCTTTGCTTTCCTATTTTGTCAAGGCTCTTCCCCCACTGTTGGAGCTCGATTCTCCTGCTGGGACCACGGCCGGTGAGGTGATGGAGGATCTGCAAAGCAAGGGCCCATTGTCTGAAGCACTTCGTCGGTTGGCCAGGGAGAGGGCAGAAGGGGAGTGCGACCATGGTGTGGGAGGGGTGAGAGGTACGCCCACACTTCATGGTGAGGGTCAAGGATCATTAGGCCATGAATCAACAGGCCTCTTTGGAGTGAAGGAAGGATCGTTGACAATGGCTGACGCTCTTCCTTCTTGGAAGAAGTTGCTCAAGTTGATAGGTGAGTGATCGAGGTCAGCACTACCTTTCCCAGGCTTTGTCTACATTGGAAAGTTTAACATTCCGGGTCTTCGGAGGCTTGGGACTACCAAACCCGAATGGCGGGCGGTTCCAGCCAAAATGCAAAAAAAAGGATCGCGCTGGCGTTAGGCAAAGCTTGATGCGCAGTTCTTTTCCGCCTTGTCAACTGAGGCTCGGAGGTAGTGGTGGCAGAAGCTCCGAGAAAAAAAGAAAAGAGAACCATCTTTCTGTTTGCTACAAGTATGCCCTTGTCGATAAACCGATTGCAAGCTCCCAGAAGCTGCTACAAAATGAGAAGGACATGCAACCGGAGCTGATTTCACTACGGATCAGTGTTTTGTTTTGTTTTCCGTTCTTTCTGCCATCTGATGCCATCGGGATTCAAACTTGATCGGTTTATCTGATGAGGGCATACTCATACTAGCACTTTCCTAAATGTACCCGACTGCAATTACGGCCAAACCTGGATGAATCTGACAGGAATCACGTCCAGAGCTGAGTAGAAGAAGTCTTTGTGTCACTATGCCACGACAGTTCTTTTACATGTGTGTGACAGCCCATACTTGCGGCACATACATGAGGTGCGCTGCACAGTGCGGTGCCGTGATGCGTGTATACACGCTGGGGAGAGAGAGAGAGAGAGAGAGAGAGAGAGAGAGAGAGAGAGAGAGAGAGAGAGAGAGAGAGAGAGAGAGAGAGCCCTTTCACATTATTCAGAAAAACCCCTGCCCGTACTTCAAAAGGTCCCTGCCAAAAGTTAGCAAGGATCTCATCAGCAGGAGTAGGATAAGTGCTGGGCATGTAGTAAGGAGGGAGCAGGCCAGCTATATATGGTGTAGCTTCGAATTCAGGTCCGTGTTTCAGCAGTTATGGGTTACGGACTTATTTACTCGGCATGCGATTTCCAGGGCTTCACTCCACTACTCACCAAGTGTGCAAAACTAGAATGAATCTTGTCCTAGAAACTGGAACCATACAAGCCATATGTGTTTTCCTTTTGTGCAAGTGCTGATGAGTAGAGTGAGGCCCTTGAAACGGTTTTCACCTGTCAGCAGTAGCGAGTGCAGATCCCAGGGATCGATCCCTGGTTCTCACCTTACCTGTGTACAGTATCTGTGTCGACCCTGAGTGTTTGAACCCGTGACCCGTGTTTTGACAGTTGTTGTTGTCTGTCGTAGGTCGGTGTTGGGGTAGGGGTCTGATCTGTAGACCTGTCGGATAGGAGTCCTAGTGAGTTCTAGAAGTCGTAGCTGTAGTCTGTCCGAAGGGTCAAGGTCGTAGCTGCTACAGCCCTGAAAGGTCAAGGTCGTAGCTGCTACAGTACCGAAAGGCCAAGTCTACAGACTTCCGGAAGTGGTCTTTCGGAGTAGGCTCACATTAGACAGAGGCAAGCGGGCAAGTAGTGGAGCCAACCTCAGTGTGTTGGCAGTGCAACTGCAGTGAGGTTGCGGTCCAACCTCATGCAGTCAGCGGTGGGGTAAGTCAGTCCCAGTCCAATCCAGCAAGTACCGTACGGGACTGTGTGCACAATGGGCAGAGGGAAAAGGGCCAGACCAGCGAGCTACAGAAGTATAAACCAGGAGGCAGCGTCCAGCCATTCATTGATTCCTGCATGAGCCATGCGGAAGCGCTGTCACAGCGACTTGTGCGAGGTGGTCTGCAGTGAGCCCGAGGACGAAGTGGGCGAGAAGGAAGATAGCCATAGCGATAGAGTAGCAGCGGCCATGGCCGCCATAGCTGTAGGTGTGGGCGGTGTGAGAGTGTACAGGGTGTTGCATGTGGGATATCCAGGGTGATCCAGGGTGTGAACAGCAGTGTTGTGTGAGTGACGAACAGAGAGTGGTACAGGCGATGTGCCGCCATAGCCGGTTGAAGAGAACTTGTATCGAGCTGCGTTCTTGGTACTATATCTCTGAGTTCTGAGTGGGCACTTGACGCCAGTTTGCTGCACAACCGGTTTGCATACATGTGAAGTGGGAATGAAAGCGAGTCTGATTGCACTGGTATCGGAGCTGGTACCCGCTATCTCACGCGCCATCGCCGTTGTAGCAAGAGAGAGACGCGCGCCATAGGGCGCCATAGGTGGAGTGCGCCATCCTGAAGAGGAAGTCCACCATAGCTGCGCTGCTGAGGAAGGTAACGCATACCTGCACAGAGGACAACGACGAGAGAGAGAGAGAGAGAGAGAGAGAGAGAGAGAGAGAGAGAGAGAGAGAGAGAGAACTGAGCGGTACAAGAATTGGTTTATCACGCACCTGCGCTGAAGACATCACCGAGGAGAGAGAGAGTTGAGTGGTACAAGATTGGTTGTGCGGTCCAAGACGAAGTAGCGGGAGCTCGGGACACGGAGGAGAGACAAAGGTGAAGTAGAGAGGAAGGAGGAAGGAGAGACCGGAGAGGAAGAGAAGACATAGCAGTGGGTGAACACAAAAAAAGAAAAGGGGAGAGAAAGAGAAAGGGCGAGAA
Source organism: Chara braunii (assembly GCA_003427395.1). Lineage (NCBI taxonomy): Eukaryota > Viridiplantae > Streptophyta > Charophyceae > Charales > Characeae > Chara > Chara braunii. The sequence continues at coordinate 4,763,893 of BFEA01000009.1, read as the reverse complement.
AAAGAAAGAAAAGGAAAGAGAAGAGGAGGTTGGCGAGGAAGGAGGTGCCGACAGCCATAGCCGACCAGAGGGTTGCCCAGGTGTTGACCGGAGGGTTGACCGGAGCGTTGACCGGGGTTTGACTGTGTTGACCAAGGCGTTGACCGGAGCTGTTGACCACGATTTTGACCAAGCTGGAGTTGGTATAATCTCGCCAAGCCCTTAGCCTATCCCCTCGCCCTATGGATGTGCACTCACCCTATGGTACTTGTTGAGTCTGAGTCTGTCTGTGTCTTCTTTCTGCATTGAGTCTCTTCTGTAGAGGTGATAGGACTCCGTGTATGAAGGATAGGGCCTCGTTGACCAAGCCCATACGGATTGAGTAGGGCTAAATATTGTGTCTGACGACTCGACTGTTCCGGAAGACACGAACCCTCCCAAGGACCGGTACTGACCGGCAGGCTGCTCGGTGTGGCACGGTAGGCCCAAAATCCGAGCTGTGGGCTGCACAACGGGCCGTCTAAGTCTTGAGAGAACCTGCTGACCGCGTTGTCCTGTCTGCGACATTAAAGAATTCCTGAGGAGTTACGGGGGATCTCCTTAAATGCCACCTGGTCAGCAACAGGTTCTGTAGTGATGGCTATAGTATTAGAGTCTAGGCTAGAGACCATAGTTGACAGGGTTCTATACGGATCCTGTGGTCCATAGATCGAGTCAGTAGGTATTGTCAGTCAGGGGGAGAGTCTAAGTGGTGAGGAGCGGAACTGTCACTTGGTTGTGCATCTATCACCATGGTTAACATGCGTAGTGGAACGAGCCATCCTAAAAGAGAGAAGAGAGAAGGAGGCCAAGAAGAAGGCGCTGATAGAGGAACAGGTGGCGAAAATGAGAAAGATTGAATAGGAGATTGCCAGAGAGAGGGAGAGGCTAAAGAGAGAAGAAGAAGAGAAGCTCAAGGCGGTAGAAGAGGAGGAAGAGGAGGACGAACAGCCACTGGAAAGGCGAAGGGCAGGAGGAAGAGGAGAATCCAGTGGTGCTAAAGAGGATCTAATGGAGAAGAAGATTACAGAGTGGGTTGCTGGATTATCCCTGGGAGAAGATGAGGAGGCCTTAATGTATGTGCCCAGGGAAGAACAGGAGGCGGTCGTGAAAGAGTGGGATGCTGAAGAAGATCCACGCAAGCGGCAGGTTTTGGAAGATGAGAAAAGGATGGAGTGGAAGTTTCGTCTGACAAGGGAAAGGAAAAGAAGGATGGAAGCGGCAAGCCAGGCGGCGAAAGAATTGGAGGAGATAAAGAAGCAGAGGGACCAAATGGCGACGCAGGTGGATTTATTGGGAAAGATGGAAATTATGGTGAGGAACATAGAGCGCCTGACACAAGTCCAGGAATAACAATTTTTATTTGGTAGAAGTCAGGACATTGCCGTGCGTTCTATACGATTGGGGCTCAAGGACTTTGCACGGGAATTGGCGACACAGGTGGGCTCCGAAGTGAGGGGCTGCCTAGAAGGCACATAGCGATATTGCACAGGCGCCATAGAGGGCGCCAGACTGACCGCTCCCAAAGGGGAGGAAGCACGTCCCCGTAGGGAGCCTGTCAAGGTCAAATTTCCCGATTCCTACAGCGGGAAAAAGGAAGAAAACTTCGACAATTGGGAAGCGAAAGTCAAAACGTACGTGCATTTACAGCAAGTTTCCCCAGATGAGCAGGTCCTAATAGCCATCCACTGTCTGAAGGAGGAAGCCGACAGTTTTGCCCGTTCCCTGGTCCGCGCCGCTAATTGTAGTGATGATGTAGCTGCTTATTCTGCCTTCACCCCCTTCGTTGACTTCCTTAAGTTATTGCGCGAACGATTTGCAGACGTTTCGTGCAGTGTCAAAGCCTCCGATAGGTTGTAGACTATCCATTCTCGTCAGTGGAAGAGTGCGAAGGCACTCAAAAGTGTGATGGACGAATTGGTAGTTGTTCCAGACCATGGGGTCACAGAGACTCAGTTGGTCAACCTCTTCTACCGGGCTATGCCCGAGTTGTTGCGCGGGCACTTCTTCGAGAAGAGCCAGCAGCCCACCATGACCTATGACGCATTGAGCAGGGAAGTGGTGCCATTTGAAGCGAGGTCCATATCAGTTTCCACTTTTTGGCACAAGGACCTCGAGAAAGTGAAAAATTGGAAGGGTCGCACTACGTTAGATGAGGGTAGTGTCGACGAAGTCCGCTACGAGCAGATTGAGTGGGGGCTAGAGGAGGACGACAGTGGTGTGAGCCAGGGGAGGACTTACGCTGCTGTCGCGGCTGGAGGGAGGCCGCAAGGAGCAGGTAGAGGCCAGGGCCAAGGGGGTCGGGCCTCAGGTGGTCGTACCTAGGGTGTTCAGGGGGTTGGCGGCATAGGAAACCGCCAAGAGGGAGGCAGGGGTCAAGGTCCCCCGCAAAAACGCCCAGGGAATCGGTCACCCAATAGGGGAAATAGGTCACCTTACAGGAGAGGAGGATGGCACCCAGGGTTGCCTCAGGGCAGGCCCTGGGAAGACTTGGGCCTGGACCAGCGCGTATGGCAACAATGTGTGGACCAGGGGCAGTGCATTTATTGCGATGACCCTGGCCACATTATTAAATTTTGTCCAAAGTATAGGGAGGTCCGATCGGCTGCTCAGGGGTCAAAAGGCAGCCGCCGGTAGGGGTAGCAACTGCCCCTACCATAAGGCCATGTGGGGAAACGAGCGCGAGCCGGCAGGAAACTCCCACACCACATATGCCTGTGGCAAAGGTTGCAGGCCGGTGCCTAAATAGCTGTCCAAAGACTGCTTGTGTCAGAGTCTGTTTAGGTACTTCCCTCACAGGCGTGGCCGATGAGCTGAAGGAGAGAATGCCCGCCTGGGCCAAGATGAAGAAGGAGAGTAGAGGACAGTTAGTGTTGGTAGATGTAGAGATTTTTAGAGGCAGAGTAGGGGCCCTCGTAGACAGTGGGGCCACTCGCAGCTATATTAGTAGGAAGGCGCTGCAAAAGTTGAAGTTGGGATTAGAAGTCCAAAAGCTAGCAGAACCCGTAGTAAGTATCCTCGCAGATAATCACACGATGCGAATAGAGGATTACATAGAGGGAGTCCAGGCGTACTTCCGCCTAGAGAAAGATGGGAAGGTGGAGAAAGTTCTTCATTCCCTGACTCTCCTCGTAGAAGACAACCTTCCCTTCGATATAGTCCTAGGAATGGACTGGGGAGAGGCAGCAGGGACCACACTCCATTTGAGAGAGCATGAGTGTAGGCTCCCTAGCCCGTCAGGCGGAGTCAAGACTGCCCGTCTGTTCCACGTGTCAGGAGTAGATAACTCCCTGGCACATTGCTGCCTTAGCACTCCTGCGTTTGCAAGATTAGTGAAGAAGGAGCAGCTAGAGGAACAGGTTTTCGTAGCCTATGTTAGGCCAGTGACTCAGCCTAAGGAGGAGAAGCCTATGGACCCTGCTATTGCCAAGCTGCTGGAAGAGTTCACAGACTTAGCAAAGCCGCGGACAGGAGTAGTACCGCGGCCAATCCAGCATCGTATCGAGATAGAGCCTGGGAGTAGGACTCTCAAAGGAGCAGTGTATAGGATGTCCCCGCGGGAGTTGGAGGAGTTGCGCAAGCAATTAGACGAGCTCCTAGAGAAGGGTTGGATTAGGCCCAGTTCGTTTCCCTTTGGAGCACCATTTCTATTTGTCCCCAAGAAGAAGGGAGATCTTAGGATGTGCATAGACTATAGGGGCATGAACGCAATCACCGTGAAGAATGCTGAGCCACTACCCAGGATAGACGATCTCTTAGATCGAGTGCAGGGGTGCAGATATTTCTCAAAGATAGATTTGAAGTCCGGATATCATCAGATAGAGGTCCACCCTGATGATGAGTACAAGACAACTTTCCGGACTAGATATGGGCATTATGAGTTTATAGTGATGCCCTTTGGACTAACCAACGCGCCAGTGACTTTTCAGCGTTGTATGAACGACTTGTTCAGGCCGTGGTTAGATGGGTTTGTAGTAGTTTACCTAGATGATATTCTAGTATTTAGTAAGCCCCTCCAAGAGCATCAGGGTCATCCGAGGCAGGTCTTGGAGAAACTAAGAGAAGCTAACTTCAAGATCAATGCGAAGAAGTGTAAGTGGGTGAAGACCCAAGTATTGTATCTAGGCCATGTCTTAGACGGAGACGGTATCAAACCCGAAGACAGCAAGATTGCAGCGATTAGAGATTGGCCTACACCCCGCACGTTGACAGAATTGTGGTCGTTCCTAGGCCTAGCCAACTACTATAGGAAGTTCGTGAGGAACTTCTCCACCATCGCTGCACCCCTTCGCAGGTTGTTGAAGAAAGAAGCGATCTGGAAGTGGGACAAGGACTTCACGTCTTCCATGAAGAAGTTAAAGCAGGCATTGATAGAGTATCTGGTCCTGAAGGCAGCCGATCCGTCCTTACCTTTCGTCGTCACTACTGATGCGAGCCAGTATGGTATAGGTGTTGTGTTACAGCAAGACGATGGCCATGGATATAGGCCCGTAGAGTTCATATCTGCTAGGATGCCTTCATAAAAGGTAGCGACATCTACCTATGAGTGGGAACTCTACGCTCTCAGGCAAGCTTTAGAACACTGGAAGCACTACTTGCTTGCGAGGCACTTTAAAGTCTACTTAGACCATGAGACGTTAAGGTGGCTGAAGACGCAGGCCAAGATGACACCTAAGTTGACTGGGTGGGCCGCAGAGTTAGACCAGTATGATTTCGAGCTCAAGCCAGTCAAAGGGAAGTATAACGTAGTTGCAGATGCTCTGAGTAGGAGAGCTGACTACTTTGGGGCAATAATTCACTATCTGGAGATAGGGAGAGACCTGCAGCAAAAAGTTAGAGACGCGTATGCGCAAGACCCTATCTATAGCGACCTTCTCAAGAGGGTCAAGGAAGCCCCGGAGGCCGAACCAGATTACCGCACTACTGATGGACTGCTATTCGAGAAGACTAACGTAGTGGACAGATTGTGCGTCCCCAACAGTGAAGAGATCCGTAGTTTGATCCTAAGAGAATGTCACAATACAGAGGGACACTTCGGTTGGCAAAAGATTTTAGCCAACCTAATGCACGCGTACACCTGGCCAGGGATGAAGAATGACTGCACAAAGTATGTTCGCAATTACAAATTTTGTCAGAGGAATAAAACTACTACGCGTGCCCCGCTAGGTCTTCTCAGACCCTTGCCTATTCCCGACCAGCCAGGAGATTCAGTATCCATTGACTTTATGGATGCTGGCGTCAAGAGTAGGCACGGTAAGAGCCAAGTCATGGTCGTAGTTGATTGATTTAGCAAATATGTTGTTTTTGTTCCTTTGCCTTCTGAGGCACGTACAGAGTTAGTGATTCAAAAGTTTTTTGATCATTGGGTCAGTGAGCACGGGGTCCCATTGTCCATAGTCAGTGATAGAGACACCCGGTTCACTAGTCAGAACTGGCAGAAGTTGATGAGAGTCTATGGCTCCAAGTTGTTAATGTCATCTGGCCGTCATCTAGAGACCAACGGTCAGACTGAACAGATGAATAAGGAAGATGAGTAGTAGCGAACTCCAGCAATCAAACAGCATCATACATATGAGTCCAGATAGTCTTGACCTCGAACCAACAGCAGAATTGCATCACGAGATGCACCAAATAAGAACACACCAAGAGGTCATAATTGACAATGCTGAAGTAGTCCCATCATCATCAACGAAGAACCAGAGTTGATATCCTATTGGCGCTCGGCGCCCAGACTACATGTGGCGGATCCTATCTAGCCTATACTACGAAGCAGAAAGATGACATCAACAACGTCCCCGAAGTACGAGCATATGGCGACCAATGTCACCCGCTTCAGCACCAGGTATGTCTCGCGCTACACTCACAACCTCGTTCCCCAACTCACAGATGCCACTAGCACCCAAGTACCACCCTGCGCTTCACCCAGCATATAGCAGCGCAGCTAGGCTATGGCTGCGTGCTCCTCCCTACTCGCCCGTGAGAGCGTAGGCGCCAGCCAGCAAATAGCGCAGCAGCAGCGCTTGCGCAGCATGCAGCCAGCACCCGAACACCGAATGAGGAGGCAGACCCTTCCCTATATCGAAGTGGCCTGCCTGCGTCCAGTCCCGGAAGCTTCCAGTATGCCCCGGTAGCCTGAGGCCCAGTCACGAGGAAAGCAGGCCTTGGGCCTGAAGTGGTTGCATGTGCCCAACTGCTTTCGGCCTTTGTTTGGCCCGATACCCATATCCAGCCCCAGGCCTGCTTCACGTACATTTGTACAGGCGGCCCAGGGCCTGGGTTCATTCAACCAACTGGCGCTGCGCAACTGCCTGAATTTCCCTGAGTTGCGTGGTGGCCAGAAAAGGGCCCTGAGGGCCTCGTCGAGCCTGCCTTCACTTAGGGCGGCCGACGGGCTGCAAAAATAGGGGCCTTGTGGGGCTCTTAGAGACAGAGGCCTCGCATTCCCTTCTCCTTAGCTTCAACAGTCCTCTTAGAAGCTCAATCTTCGATCATAGAGCGCTTTCCTTTCTGCAGAGATCTCTCATATTGAGTTACAACCTGAGGAGCGGTCTGCATGAGCTCTTCCCTCTTAGAACCAGCAGTCCTCCTTTGGATCAGTGTGATGCCGGAACCGAATGCGGTACTGCAGCTTCGGTTTTGGAGGACGTCCCCTGCCTGCTGGTCTTGATACCGGCAGCTCTTGTGATCCACAATATCATCGATGTCCACCTCTCCGTCCATGGTTGGGGGCAGCATTGAGCGACGAGATGGAAATTGGTTAGTCTCTTTGAAAGGTGTCAGCTTGGAGGCGTGAAAGACAGGGTAAGTACGGAGATGACCAGGAATCCGAATAACATATGATGGACCATCCGGATCTGTCCCGATGATGTCCAAGACTTCCCAAGGTCCAAAGTACTGAGGCATGAGTTTGCGGGATATCCCGTACTCCTATCCCAGTTCTGAAGACTTAACCCAGACTCTATCCCCAACCTGAAATGTAGAAGGTCGGCGGTGTCTGTTTTCGGACTCTATCATCGCGGCCTGTGCCTTCTGCATCTGTTCTACCGCCTGCTGCATCTTCTGTTCATAGCGGTAAGCAAACTCTAATGTACCGGGTGCAGCAGTTGACTGATTCTCAGGAAGCAATGGTAGTCTAGGCTTAAAAGTCAGTAGCAGACTGTTTGGGCTCACCTGAGTGGCGTTGTGTACCGCATTGTTATACAGACTGGCGATGAGAGCAAGCTTCTCATCCCAGTCCACCTGGTTGGGCTTGATGTAATGCCTCAACAGGTGTTGTACAGCGCGGTTCAGTTGCTCAGCCTGGCCGTTGGCCTCTGGGTGATTCCCTGAAGTCATTTGCAACTGGGTGCCCTGCTCTGCAGCAGCGGCCTTCCACAACTCACTGGTAAACCTACTCCCTCCTGGAGGTTGCCGTCCAACTCGATGGTCGAACCATCGTTGCCGACAAACATTAAGTGACCCTTCGCCTTCCAGTTGGGAGGCAGTATCTTCGTTCTCCCCTCCGTAGTGGGTGCCTGTCCATGCCCTATCTTTGCTTCCAGGTCTAGGGCCACCTTGCTAAATGAAGGGAAGTTGTGCATATTGATGTTGGCCTCTTTTGCCAACTGGTTCCTGAGAGGCTGAAAAAAACATCTCAGGTACGAAGTCAACAGGGCCTGAGGATCATAGTGTACCCCAGGGACACAGATCAAAGGCTCAACAGCGTCGGTGGCTTCCCTTACTGACTTAAACTGCCGCGTGTGCAGTGTCAGGATCGCGTCAGTGGCCCTTTGAGCCTCCTGAGGATCATGCCACCTCTCTTCCACCATCTTCAGGAAGTCCTCCAATTTCTGGGAGGCTGCCCAAGCGCGGAAGTCATGACCATATCCTTGAAGTTGCACTAGACCACTCAACCATCTCGCTGCACTACCCTCGAGGTAGGAGGCAGCCACAAGCACTTCTTCGTGCGGCAAGGTGAGTTTGCACCTGACGTAGACCGGCACTGCCCTCAACCAAGTGTCGAGGTCCTCGCCTCTCTTGTCCCCTGTAAAAGTTTTGGGAGCGGCGATGGTCGTCTTCGGAACCCTCTGTGTCTGTCCCGGTCCTTGCATCATTCCAGGCTGTGGACCCGGTGAAACAGGTTGCTGTGCTAGCTGCTGGGGCTGTGTGCCCTGAGGCTGCACTGGCTGCGAGACAGCAGGCTGCGTGGTGACCGCAACCTGTGACGGACTTGGAGTAAACACTATCTGTACAGGAACCTGTAAACTACTCCCTGCTGTTACCCCTCCTGACAGCGGCATGCCTATGGAAACAATAGCAACCGTTGACGGGGCTATATATGGGGATACCCCAGTCACCGGTGGGACAGAGAAGGGAGGATATGGCACGGGCCAGGCACCAGGCCCGGCTGGTGATGGTGTTGCCTGAGCACGGCCTGACAGAACGGCCAGGCTCTGTTGAATGTCCTGAAGGATGGTAGTTTGGTGCTCCTGCATTTCTATAACCCCTAGCAGGGCCTTCCTAACTACCCTCACATCATCATCCATATGTGTCAGGTCCATCATTTCTAACTCCTCTATGTCTGCCTCTCTTCGCTGCATCCTGGCTCTTCTCCTGATCATCTTTTCTTTTTCCGCTTTTATCTCCCCTAATGCCCGATGTAGCTGTGCCTCCTGCAGGGCTGCCTGCTGGATGGCGACATCCTCTAGAGTCAACACCGCTGCCTGGCTTGCCATTAAGCCACTGGACTGACTCACGGTCTGCGCGACCGTTGACCCGACGACACTTGAACTACTGGCTTGGGAAGTCTGCTGCGCAGAAGTGGACATGGCTGTAGTAGCCATGGCTGCTGTAGCACCGGCCTCACTAATTAAAGTCCGGCTGGCCTCGGCTGCTCTAGCCCTCCTCTGTGCCTGCTGTCTCTCCCTCTGCTGGCGGAACAGATGTCTATCACCCCCCGGTCCTGAAGACACGTGGGCTACCGGGCCCCTAGCTGATCGCAAAGTCCTTGGTCGTCCTCTCTGGTGTTCTCCTCGTGGCTCATAGGCTACAGCGCTGTGCACTGTCTACACTAGAACATTCAAGATGTCTACCACAACATAGTGCACGGACCAACTAACTAATTGGTGACTACTTCGGAGCAGATATCACTTGAGGTCAACAGGTAAGTCAGATTCCTACAACTGAAACTATTTTTAATATGACTAGTTCACGAACAGAAACATCAGGAACAATAAACAGTTCTAACTAATGCTGTCTGCCAGATGTCAATGGCAGTCCATCTAACTAATCAAAACATAAAAATAGAATCACTTGTGTGTATAGGACAGCATGGAATTTTCTCGAACTTGTCACCTGGAATCAACCCTTCCCTTAATTCCCGTGAGTATCTCTTGACGTCAGCGTCCCTGAGCAATCTGGAGGGCAATGCGTGTCTAAAGGTGTGTGTCCGGCCCACCCCTGTGCCCCGAGCATCCACTGAGACGGCCAGCCTTGCACGTATATTTATCCTCGGCGTGCTGCGTGCCTTCCAACCATTGACTGATCCAGGGGCAATTCAACGTCCGCCCCCAAGTGACTCCAGGAATTATTTTACGTCGCAGCCGGACAACGATCACAGTCAATGGTTCCCCTTCCTGTGTTTATTTATAGACGTCGGGTGCTCGTCTTTCCTGTAGGGCTGGCCTGCCCAGTAGTACCCATCTAACAGCGCAGCAAGCCGAACAAAGGACAAGGAGCTTAGGCATGCGTGCTCTACTCCCTGTGGGTTGGCATGGTGACCGTGACCCAGTGCTTCGTCCATGGCCCTTCAGAAAGCTTCGCCCATCTCCACCCAGATGCTCCACAAGAACATTGCCGACTCTCAAGGTTGAGCGCACTCGACACCTCACGATGAGAGGACTCTCAARAAGGAACACACAACCTCACGGTAAGAAGTGTTGGAGAGGGAAGATAARGTTAAGAGCAACGTACCTCATTTAGCTGCCCCCAACCACAGAGATAATCTCACCAGATGACCAAATGGCGATTGCGATGACCAGTCACTGCATCGGCACAACCAGCATTATTCACCATTCCACCTCAGCATCAATCGCACATTAGATAGTTCTCATCACACTGTCCAGACCACATTCACCTCACGTAGCCTTCCTGGCGATTCCCCTCACCTCCTGGGTCGCCACACACTCGTCTCCACCCTCCTCACTACACACCACTTACTGCCAAACTCGCCCAGCAGACCGCATGTATGTACCGCATAAGGCAGAAGACAAGCGCCAGATGAGCGCAATCGAACCACAGCTCCGATACCAAATTGCAAGGAAGATGAGTAGTGGCGAACTCCAGCAATCAAACAGCATCATACATACGAGTCCAGATAGTCTTGACCTCGAACCAACAGCAGAATGGCATCACGAGATGCACCAAATAAGAACACACCAAGAGGTCATAATTGACAATGCTGAAGTAGTCCCATCATCATCAACGAAGAACCAGAGTTGAT